>CAMOHE010051328.1:0-10261 GCA_946598075.1 Artocarpus hirsutus
ATTATCTTGTGGACAAAAAAATTAACTTACAAAACGATATATCATGATATGTCACGTTTTCTATATTAACTTCAGTGCAAAAAATAAATTTAGAAGAATTAAAGTTAAATGATGCTTAAAATTAATTAGTATAAGTAATTTAGGTAGGGTATTTATAACAATTGTGGCCAAATAACTAAGGAAAAAAAAAGCATAGAGAAAGAGAAAGATGATTAGATAGAGTTATAATAAACAAAACACTCAAATGATAATAATTAATTGGACGGATTTACAATATAAATATAACCATGTTATACCTTTTTCTAACTAAATAA
Source organism: Artocarpus hirsutus (assembly GCA_946598075.1). Classification (NCBI taxonomy): domain Eukaryota; kingdom Viridiplantae; phylum Streptophyta; class Magnoliopsida; order Rosales; family Moraceae; genus Artocarpus; species Artocarpus hirsutus. The sequence goes on from CAMOHE010051328.1 coordinate 315, forward strand.
TTCCTCTAAAGCTATATATATACACTTAATATAATATAAATCAGTCAGCCTACAATAGTCCTCGGACATTATTGCTTATACTTTTCAGCGTCTATTTAAAAAAATGCTTAAAACTATTTTTTATGGTTTGAAACACTTGATGAGTTCCAACCACTTTTATCAAACAACGCTTTACAAAACTCTTTCTTCCCCTAATTAAAGAATTTAAAGTTCTTAAAAAAAAAAGGATTTGAAGTCACCTCACCTGTTACTTTCACTTCCTCAATAACATACACCGCTAATCTTGAGTTGGAAAAATCAACAAGCTAGTAGACAGACAAGGGAGAATATGCTTGTAGAAGACAATAGGCGGCCGCTCCATCTCATCTCTCTTTTTTTTATATTATTAGTATTTGTATATGAAATTTTATTAAATTTCTATTTTGTCCTTTTGAAATTTGATGTTTTTTTAATTTGTCTTCATTTTATTAGTTTAATCACGTTTTTGTTTTTTAACTAATTTTTCTTGGTTTTGTCCTTGCATAGATAGACGAACAAACTTGGAAAGCTGCACAAGTAAGACGGTTCATAGGTTGCCGATTTTCTAGCCAATTAAACCTATGCCTTTGTTCCACATGAATTTTGCTAATTATGATTGAGGAACAACTATAGCAAAATTCTTCGTTGGATTTTGGGCCAAAAAAAAAATTTCTATATGTGTCATCGTTATCAATATGCAGCTGTTTAATCAGTAATATATATTTCTTTCTGATCACCAGGTCAAATAAATATAACAAGTAAAACACAGAGAGAGAGAGAGAGAGAGAGAGAGAGAGAGACGTAATTTGTCCTCCATCGATGCACCTCAACTGTGTTTTGTGGACTACACCAAGTGCCAGAGATTTTTTTTTTTTTTTTTTTTTTGTTTTTTGGCTAATATACCATGGGTCATTTAGATAATGCTTCTGAACAACCCAAATCAATTCCCACCTGTCGTTAATCACGCATTGCACAGAAAAATTCAAAGTTCAAGAAAGGTAGAAAAGTCTTATTTAGTATGAGGTTCAAAGAATTATAAATTGCTGAGTAGAATTTAATTTTTGTGATATTTGAAATGAAAAATCAAAATAAAAGGAAAAATAATTTGATTGCCGCAACATAAAGCTTTACAAATACTATATATATAAATTTTAGGATTAATAAAAAAATATTATAGTCCTTGTAATCTTATACCCTCCGAACTTCAAAACATAATATATATTCCCTTTAAACTTCAAAACGTAACATTTGTTCTCTCTAATTTACGAAATATTAACAAGAAAACTCATTGAATTATAATTTAAACATAAATAACACAATATTGCACAAATAATGGGCTTGTTGAGGGAAAATATGTGTTTTAAAATTTGGGGGCTGCAATAATAAAAGAGCTATAGTTGAGAGAGAATTTTTGTAATAAATTCTAAATTTAAATCTAATATGCACTTCTCTCACTTATAATCCTGACATTCACTTTTATTCTAATGTTAAACTACATTTCTTGTAATGTTATCCTAACACGTCGTTCATGTTAAATAGGTGGTTCTTATTCATTCATATCTTTTTATTACGCTCTGGTTTCTAGGTCATCAGCAAACTTTAAATTAAAGCATCATGTATCCTAGTCCCGTCCCTAATTGTAATCGGTCCCAAACTGATCTTGGTGTCGATCCTTGACCACCATAGGGTCAATTCTAGACCCAAACCTCAGTCCCTATCTCGAACTATGACTTTGAACCCTTACGCAGTACTAGTCTCGAACCTTGATCTTGGTCCCAAATCTAACCATAGTGCCGATCCTGAAACCTGAATCCAACCCTAGCCTTGGATGCAAGCCTCAACTCTTATGTCAATTCTAGACCCTGCTCCCATGACCGAATTAAAATTAAAATTGACGTCAAGCATGGTTGGGGTCATTGCTTAAATTTTATCCTTTTCAAAATTACGTACTTAAACATCTAAGTATATCATGATAAAAAAGAAATGATACCAAATACTGTATTATAACAAAATCATAAGATAAAGTAAAACACAATACCACACAAGAAAAAACAGTACAATACAACATGACACTCCAAACATGCCTTTATTGATGAAAAATTATAAGTAAAAGTGATATTGGGATACGGGTAGTAAACTCTCTGTTTTCTCCTCATACTCATCTAAAGTAGTCAAAGGAACATACCTATAATTACATCCATCAAGATCACATTTCTAATGATCATAATATTTGTTTGCAATCTCAAGGAGGTAGGAGAAGAACTTCAATGGTTGAGAGAACATGACCATGTGATCGGACCCATTTAAGAACTCTACTTCATAAGGCGGATTATTTTCAATCATCCATCTCTGGCGATGCATACCAATCGTATAGTCTTGGTCGCTCAGGATGAGAACTCCATTAACTAATTCCATACTTATCCTTGCTAAATGTTACTTGTTTTGACAACACTTCATCACTAAAGATTGACGAGTGAAAACAAAAACAAAAAATGTTAGGTTATATATTTTGTTATAGTATGAAAATATAAGGGATAAACACAAAGTAGCCCTGCATTTATGTCACAACCCAGAGACCGAGTTATGACATGGAGGTTTAATTTAAAAGATAATTTGAGTTTGAATAAAAAGTACAAAAATTTTAACTTGTTTTTCCTTTTTTTCAAAATAATTATTTAAAATGAAAAGGATTTTTTAATGATTTTTAAACCAAGTCTCCACATTTTAAGTTTATTAAATGATTTTTTTAAAACTGTTAATGTGACATGATAATTTTTCCCTTTAACAATTTTAGTTTAAGAAAAATGTCGTATATTTAAACTTGTACTAAAAACAGTTTGGCATCAATTTAGTCCCATTCAACCCATAGAGATAATTGCACATACAATAAACATCAAACCACAATCCAAGACATTAAATATTACAATCCGAAATTGAAAGACGAGAAGTCTATGTTATATCACATGCCTTTTACTGAAATACAAATAAAATTCCAAAAGCTGAAACTCCAATCCGATACGAGATCCAACTCTACCAAGAAAACAGCTACCGTTCAGGCCTACTATGAGTTGTTCTTAACTCCATTTGGAGAGGATAATTAAAATACAGGAAAATAAACAAAAAGCCCAGTAAGATTTATTTTATAAAAACTTGAATTTAAAACTTCGAGATTTTAAGTTCCCAATAAATTCTAGATGTTGATTTTCTCAAAAATTCTCTTATCACAATCCTATTTTATATATTATACATATCAACATAATATATATTTAATGTTTTTCAATCACCCACGTATGAAGTACCTTGGCCAAGGTTTAGGGTTTTGCTTCAAAGATTATATCTCCATAATCTATCCTTTAAGGCTCTCTTTTTACACATCTATTGTCTCGAGTTGCTTCTATTCTATAATAATGCTTTCAAACAATCAATGCTCAGAATTTATGATTCTGAGTATAAATCTTATTCGACATTTGTTTTTCCTATAAGGTCAAATTATTAATATTTACTTCTCTTTTTGCACATCTACTGTCTAGAGTTGCTTCTATTCTATAATAACACTTTCAAACAATCAATGCTCAGAATTTATGATTCTGAGTATAAATCTTATTCAACATTTGTTTTTCCTATAATGTCAAATTATTAATAGTTACTTCTCTTTTTGCACATCTACTGTCTAGAGTTGCTTCTATTCTATAATAACGCTTTCAAACAATCAATGCTCAGAATTTATGATTCTGAGTATAAATCTTATTCGACATCTGTTTTTCCTATAATGTCAAATTATGAATATTTACTTATATATATTTTTCTCAAATCATCTACTAAAAAAATCATGCTCATAAACCAATTTATAATCAAACACATTTTTATCGTAAATTCTTTATTTTCACGACCAAAAGTAAAACAAATTATGGCTATCAAGGAATGGATAAGGGATATTACCTATTTGATAATTAAATCTACAAATAACTTCTAGCTCATGAAACCGGTTCACTACATAAGCTCTAAATATATTGTTATCTTAAGACGTAAAAAAATCATAAATTTTAACTTATATATTAATTTTATAATTATATTAATTTATTTTATTAATGTGCCATAATCATTAATATGCTCAAGATATAAATATTAATTTTCTAACTTAATTTTAGTTATTTATGAAATTAAAAAATGAATTTTATTTTGGTACAGAATTTGTTGAAATTGATTGTAAAACAAATGATTCGGTTTTAAAATATTTACAAAAATTAAAAGTTTGATGTTTATTGAAACAAAATTATTTGGAATTACAATTTTACAATAAGCATAATATTTTTGAAGCATAAATTACTAAACAACTATCCTTGGTGGTTTAGTCCTATCTTACCCTCCCTTGAAGTCAGGGTTCTAATCTAACCTGATATAAGAATCCATTTTTTTAATTTTCTGTGTTTTCCTCACTGGTGCCTTTCTTCTTCTTCTTTTTTTTTTTTTTTTTGGCATTAAAGTGTCATTTTTCACCTGAAAAAATGCACAGGGACGACCAGCCATAGTTCTTCTCCAATTCTCAACCAAATCCAAGTTTTTTGCACGTTTCTAAGCATAAAAAATGTTGTATAATCATCCACAAACGTCAAAAGCATATTTTTAGCAAATTTAAATCAAAGTTTAAGTTCAGAAAATTTACCTCAAATCCAAGTTAAAAATGTTGTTTTGATAATCAAAATCCCCTTGTTTTTAAAATCTATGAGTTCTAGAAGGCGGTTTTTGTCGTTTTTGATGAGAAAATGATAAAGTTTTGATGTTGAGATTCTTTGGTTTTCCTCTCTTTTGGGCTACCGTGGAAGAACAAAGTAGCAAAGGAAGAAGAAGAAGAAAGTGGAGTCAGGGGAAGTGGGAGAAAGGAAGAAACAAGAAGAGGAAAAAAGGAAAGGATAAAAAAAAGGAGGAAAAGAGAGGGGACGTTGAGAGAGTGGAGGAAATAGGGGAGTGTTCTCTGTTTCTGGAGGTGGGCTCCAACGGGAGAGGCTTGGGTGAAGAAACGGAGAGAAATGCCAGAATGGAAATTTTGTAAATAGTAGGAAATATTGAGGGGCAGTTTTATAATTCCGTAAAAAATTGTAGTAAAATTTTGAAAAGTAAAAATACGTAAAAAAAAAATAAAATAAGGTAAATTTTTTATAAAAATATAATTTTTTAAATCCTATTTGACACACTAATAATTAAATTTAATATAATTAACACCTTTTTAGAATAACGGGCCTTACAATTTAATTTAATTCACGCATCTATCATGTGTTCTTAAATTGTAATTTTAAGAGGCCCCTTATTAACTCTACCAACGAATATATTGAAGTTACCTAATAGCTATAATAGAAGCTAAAAAAGGTAACATAAGGGGCCCCTTAAAATTGGAGGCCTTAAACACTAGCTTAACCTGCCTTCAAGTTAAACCAATACTTGTCGGTGGTAGAGTTAGATTTTTTTTTTTTTTTTTGAGCAGTGCATTATGAAAAAAAAAAATAGAAACAATAATGACATATATATATATATATATATATAATTATTTCAATTATCAAATACGAAAATTAAAACCCACAGTTTAAACGAAAGTTTTAAACTACACTATTCCAAGCCGGTGCACCAAACGAAGCCTCAGAGGTCTTCAAAAAGAAAAGAAAAAAAATGCTAATTAGCATGGATTTCCACAACACATTCCAACAAATCGACCAACTTTTAACAACATTTCATGATGATTATTAGCTCAATTAATGTCGGCATCAGCTGGTACCTAAAAGTACCTAATTAGCATGTTGAAAAGAATTTGAACCAAACCCCCAGCAACAAAACAGCTGAAAAAAGAAAATGCCGTTAGACGATTATCACAATAATAGTCCTCCCAAAGTACATTATCCGAAGTTTCTGCCAATGGAGGTCGAATCAGCCGAAATACTAGTCATCATTTTGAGGTGAAGATCAGTTTATGATTTTGCCGCGGCTAATTAGCAAGCAAAACAATCAGACTATCGAGCAAATCCTACGTCGAGACAAACAACTATGAGGAGATTATTTGAAATGTTACATGTGCCACAACTGGACCGTATCGTTTGCCCCGTCGGAAATGACATCCGAAGAAATGCGAAACTTGATTGGACTCTGGAATGTCACACTACCTTGAATCGTTTGGGCATCTTGTTGGACTTTGAAGAACAGAGAGACTGAGAGGCAGAACTTGGGTGTCATGAGCCGGCAGCATCTCAAAATTTCAAATGCAAACTTGATTTTCTTTCTCTTCAAACCCAAACAAGGAATCTTCAAGATCCAAAAACTCCACAGCAAAAGTAACTTAAAGCAATAAGGAGAGCAAAAGAATTCTTTTTTCTTGAGTTATATGCGTACACAAGGTTGCCTGTCGATTTCACGACCTGGATTCATGGTGACTAGCGTCTGCCAATTCGAGATTTTGGCTTCGACGATTTCTGTGTATACATAGGACAGAGACCATAGTTATCCACATATCATGACTAAGGAAAATGTACATATATATACATGCATATATTTTAAGAGAGAGAGAGAGGGAGCTGGTCAAGCCAAAAAAAAAAAGATTACTGCACTGCACTAATAATAAGCTATTACACATGTAGGACTAGAATGGCATTGTTGGCCCTTGTTTTTTATTCTTCTAGCCACTCCAGGGCATCAAGTTTTCACGGTGAAGCTTTAGTCCTAGTGGTCTCTATTGTAAAAATCTTAGTTAAGTAAAGAGAGATAAAAATTTTCTAGCTCGTCAAAAGGCATCGGAGAGCTAAGAGAAGATTCACTCACCGAAACAGGTCCAAAGCTGGGCCCAGATGATAACGCAGGACCTTCAAAAACAAATGAACGCTTACATAATCAGAATAACAAGAGCAAAAAAAATTAAGAAAAGACAAAAATTCGTTTGCATTGTTAACAAGAGAATAATAACATATCCTTGAACAAGCCTCCAAAAAATTTACTCTGATTAGTTTCTTGGTTATACTGTTGTAAAAGGTGCACAGTGAACAGCACCAAGGGTCCAACAAGTGCCCAATGAAGAAATTCCAATTATGATCTTAATTATTAAATTTCACAAATCCCTTGATGCATATTCAAAATGACACAAGACGCCGGATTGAGGCAACTCAAAAGGTAAACGCTCGATACCTCATTAGAGTCAATTATAAGGGCATTTGGCAAACAAGCTAGAACTGAAAATTTTGGTTTAAAAACTGTAGCATAAGAGAGCTTTATGTAGCAACTTTTTGCTTTTTACCGTAGCTACTAAAAGCTTTACCCTGTAGTTGGTTGGAACAAATTGGTTCTAACTGACTTGCCAAACAACTTAAACTAACTATATAAACATGCAAAATCTATTTAAGAGCTTCTCAATAAGTCACGGCATCTCTTGAGGATTTAGTATCAAACTAGTGTTGCTAACTGAAAACTCGATCATGGTTGCTTATGAATAAGTAACGGAAAAAAAAAAGACGTTTCTTAAGAAGATGAGGCGGGGTATTCCCACGATATACACAGTGCCCTCGGCCACTTAACTATTTCTACGTGATTTTATATGAAAATTAATGAACAAAAGCTTTGTTATCTAAAGGTGAAAAGGATAAGAGAGTACCAGAAGCAAATGGTGTTGAAAATAGTGGACCTCCAGGAGGGGTAGTGGAAAACGCAGGAGTACTACCAAGGGAAGCGGCGGGAGAGGCAAATAAAGATGCTGATGAACTAAGAAGAGGTGTCTGAGGTGTGGAAGATGGTCCAAACAGAGAAGATGATGGAGCAGTAGTAGTTGGTGTCGTAAACAGAGAAGATGACATGGAAGTTGATGGAGCGGCAGGTGTACTAAAAAGTGAGAACCCACTCCCAGATGAAGCTGCAGTCGTAGCTGCAAATGTCTGTGGCGCAGTTGATGTCCCTTGACTGGCCGAGCTGGAAAGCAATCCTGAAACTTGAGTTGATGGCTGTGAATTTGCAGGCAAATGCAAAGTTGGATGCACCCTCTTAGCAGCAGCTTCTTGTCTTGCTGTTTCCCGTCGATCAGCCTCAAGAAACGGATCATTCGGATCACCCCGGCGCCGCTGGTCAGCAAGATAAGCTGCTTTCATGGATTCAATGTACTGATGAGTGCTCTCAACCTAAGGAACGAATAACAATTTTATCAGCTATCCATCACAAGTATCAAAGTCTGAACTTTGTGCAGATGAGGGAGGTTGTGTATCTCCACAAAAAATGATACAATTTAAAATATGAACTTTGTTGTATGATGTATTCCCTTACCTTAGCAGCCACGTGGACACAAAAGTCGTGCACATTTGACATGACCTTTGGAAGAGACTGCAATAAAGATGCACCATTGCAGGAGTTCCTTTCAGAATCTAAGAGAAGCAACTGCTCCAACTCTTCAATCCATTGGCGACACTGGCTAAGGTACCTCTCAAATCTAGCAACTGTTTGCTGTAGAAAAGGAGACGGTTTTCGTGGAATGCCATTGTAGAAATCAAATACTGGGACCATAGAGGTGGCAGTTGATTGACTACTTGGGCCTGAAGGTACTGTTGCTCCAGGAGGCTGTGATGGTGCAGTGGCAATAGAGCCACCTCCTGTATTTGGATGAACAAACCTTGGACGTAGCATCATAAAAGAACGAACAGCAACCTCAGTGTTCCGCAACATGTCTTTCACGGAGGCCATTAGCTCATGCAACAGAGCTTTCTGTCTTTCCATAGCAGTACTGATTCCGCCAAGTTCCTGCAGTAATAGTGTTATTAGAATTTTGTTCCTCAGCATAGATTCACTGTACTAGAATATAAAAGTGGTAAGTACTACCACTTTATGTAAGCGAATGTGAGAACAATATTTCTCATAGAAAAGTGCTCCAGCATAATGACAGATCTAATTTTCATGAAGCTGCATAAATTATGAACATTGGAATTCAAGACGCCAGATACAGGACCCTTATGATGGGGGAAATGTGTATCTCCACTACCTCATACACTGACAAAGTAGGCACACATTTAGCTCCTTTTACCAACAAGGATGGCACATAAAAACTCTAAATAGAAGTCACAAACTCTACGCAACTAAAAAGCATACAAAATACACCGAGTTGAAAGAGATGTAACACTTCAAAGATCTAACCTGGACAATATGGCTTGCATCTTGCTCAAATCCATAATTGGAAACCGAAGAATCGTAAAGCCGACTACACTGATCAAACCTCTGGCTCTCATCTCTATACTCCAGAATCCGCTCCCTATACACATACATTACATAGCTTAAGCAACTCAAAACCCACATTACGTCTCATAAAATATACCAAATGAATAACCAACAAACAACACAAATTAAATCTCAAGTATTACACATAGCCAGCTATTGATCAGGAATTAGAGAACATAACATGCAAAATACATAACCAACAAATTACAAACAACAAAAATCAAAGGCCAAATATAAGTCGAAACCCACAATTATTTGCAACCAGAGGTTCATATGCAATCACAAAATGCACTAAGGTATTCAACTAGGTGCTAATTCCTTCCCGAAAGAAGACCAATTAAATTTTAAAGAAAACCCATCAGTAATGTTCCCTAAAATCCAATTTTATCACAATCTTATTTTTCTCTCTTTTATCTCCCTAAATTTAGTTTATTGGCAGCCAATTGGGACCCATAGCCAAAACCCATTATGGTAAAGTTCAATTTTCAAGAAGATTCAAACTTTGGAGAGAGAAATATACTCGATCTGAAGAAGGATTTTCTGGGAATCGGGATGGAGGTCTGCCCACTTGGTGCTGTAAGTCGCCGGAGTCTTGTCCTTCGTGAAGAGAAACAACTGTTGCTGCTGAGCCTGTTGTTGTTGTTGCTGAGGTTGTTGTTGTTGTTGTTGTGGTTGAAATTGAAACGGTTGTGGCGTTTGTTGTT
>CAMOHE010051328.1:10281-47922 GCA_946598075.1 Artocarpus hirsutus
TCATCTCTATACTCCAGAATCCGCTCCCTATACACATACATTACATAGCTTAAGCAACTCAAAACCCACATTACGTCTCATAAAATATGCTAAATGAATAACCAACAAACAACACAAATTAAATCTCAAGTATTACAAGTATTAAATCTCAAGTTATTCATCTCTATACTCCAGAATCCGCTCCCTATACACATACATTACATAGCTTAAGCAACTCAAAACCCACATTACGTCTCATAAAATATGCTAAATGAATAACCAACAAACAACACAAATTAAATCTCAAGTATTACAAGTATTAAATCTCAAGTTATTCATCTCTATACTCCAGAATCCGCTCCCTATACACATACATTACATAGCTTAAGCAACTCAAAACCCACATTACGTCTCATAAAATATACCAAATGAATAACCAACAAACAACACAAATTAAATCTCAAGTATTACACATAGCCAGCTATTGATCAGGAATTAGAGAACATAACATGCAAAATACATAACCAACAAATTACAAACAACAAAAATCAAAGGCCAAATATAAGTCGAAACCCACAATTATTTGCAACCAGAGGTTCATATGCAATCACAAAATGCACTAAGGTATTCAACTAGGTGCTAATTCCTTCCCGAAAGAAGACCAATTAAATTTTAAAGAAAACCCATCAGTAATGTTCCCTAAAATCCAATTTTATCACAATCTTATTTTTCTCTCTTTTATCTCCCTAAATTTAGTTTATTGGCAGCCAATTGGGACCCATAGCCAAAACCCATTATGGTAAAGTTCAATTTTCAAGAAGATTCAAACTTTGGAGAGAGAAATATACTCGATCTGAAGAAGGATTTTCTGGGAATCGGGATGGAGGTCTGCCCACTTGGTGCTGTAAGTCGCCGGAGTCTTGTCCTTCGTGAAGAGAAACAACTGTTGCTGCTGAGCCTGTTGTTGTTGTTGCTGAGGTTGTTGTTGTTGTTGTTGTGGTTGAAATTGAAACGGTTGTGGCGTTTGTTGTTGTTGTTGTTGTTGTTGTTGTTGTTGTTGGAACAAAAAGGGATTGGTTTGCTGAAAGGGCTGAGGCTGAAACAACGACGTTTGAGGCGTTTGTTGTTGTTGTTGTTGTTGAGGGGTAGAGAAGATAGAAAACGCCATTGTTGTCCTCTGTGTTTTCTTGAACTTTGGGGTTGTTTTTCTCTGGAATTCGAACTAAACCCTGTGTTTTTTAAAAACCCTAGGGGAGGGAAAAAGGGAAGCGTGAAACTGGGAGAGAGACCCGCCCTTCTTCTGCGAGTGCGAGTGTTTGGTCGAGAAGACGAAGAAGAGCAAGAAGAGTTGTTACTCGCTTGCTTTATGACGTGTCGAAGTTGTGAGAGGCAGTAGAGCCCGTTTTGGCCCAATAAGAAAACCTCGTAAACAAGTTTGTGACCCAACCCCAAAAAAAAAAGTGAAAATTACCTCCCATGCCGTACTTTAAAAATCTGTTTATTTTTTTGCCGATCTTAGAAAGTTCATATTATATTATCATTTATATTACATGTTAAGTTATACCATAAATAAATATATATAAAATTTATAAAAAATAAATTGTAACAGATAATATTAATAAATAACACTTCTGTTGCATGGTTTTTTAATTTTATCACTTCTATAAAAAAACTTGAAACTTATTATTTCTCTATATAATTGATCATAAGTATTTTAGGTTATGATTAAGTAAATATGTATCATATAAGAGTATTTTTAGCCTTTTTGACTAAAATAAATACATGAATTGAAGGAAAATAGAAAAGGCGGTAGAGCAATGAAACAAAGGTGACGCCACTACATTTAAATTGTCAAATATACCCTTTAAGACATCAGGCTTTAACCATTGTGAAATTGGCTGATAATCGTCAGTGTCTACCGTGATACCGATCAGTGATGCATCGTGCTGCCTATATTGATAGCATCCATTGAAAATTGTTGGTTACAGCGACAACACAACTGTCACTGTTGCCAAATACTTAAATATATATATATATATATATATATATAATCACAAAAATATTACTAAATATTTTTTATCTCAGCAACACAAAAGAAAATAATAAAAAAAAATTTAACATTGTATCCCAAAAGATAACCAAATCCATTTATTAACCATCATCATATCATAAAACGCTCTTAACTCAAACGTAGGAAAATTATGAATTTCCAAACATGAAAATTAAATACAGAGAGATAGAGCACTAAAATTCTACGCATACGGGTGGATCACCTAGTGACCTCCCTCTAACTCCGACGCGATCTTCCATGCATGGGGATGTAGGTAAGGATGAGCAAAAACCACTTGACGGTCAAAACCATCCAACTCAGACCAAACCGCATGATGTGATATGGATTTTTGCTTTGTAGTATGATTTGGTGTCTAATCAGTGTTTAACGGTGAGACGTAGTTTGTTTTGTGGTTTAAAATTTTCAAAATCATAATAAACAAATCATACTGTATGGTTTTCATTAATGTGTTTTTTAAAAATATTTCTTCTGTTACCTTAAATATATGTTAATCCTTTAAGATTGTAATCCATTTTAAGAAAAAATCAAGACATATTCTATCAAAAATCAAAATAAAAATGATTCACTTGCATATAGCAACTAGTAAACACTTTTATTATTGTGTTGTATTCTCATATGTTGAGTATGCTTTTTACGTATGTGTATTAAAAAGTAAATTATTCACATATATGTGCTAAATTTTGCTTAGTCTAAATTTGTTTAAGCTTAAACCCTATGCTGCACAACCCATACCGTATACATAACTTAAATTTTTTTTTTTTTATCGTGGTTAACAAAAATTCCTTTAACTAAACTTGAAGTCAATGTACACTAATACCTAAACAGTCTTTTGTAACGTTTTCTTTTTTTTCCTTTAAATGCGGCCCTCATAATTTTTCTCTCAATTGCCGTTGAAATAATTTTTTTTTTTTTGTCAAATATGTTCCTACTTAAACATATTTTCTGCAAATATTTTTCCATATGTATCCAATACGTAAGTATTGTATAATCTAACCCATCAAAATCTTTTTATTTTCCTTTTTCTTAATGTGGTCTACTTAATTTTTTTGTTTTTACTAAACTAAACTCTTAAAAGAATAATAAAGCAAGAAAACAAACTATTCTTTAAAGAAATTTCAGATCTTTTTATTTTAAAAAAAAATTGTAACAAGCTGAATATGCATGCGCGTGCTTCCAATTGGTATTCAAAACAAAACAAAAAAAAGAAGGAAAACTAGTCATTTTATTACATTGTCAAAGTAGCCTGAATTAATCAACGTCGTAGAAATCGTAATACTAAAAGAGTGTTTAGAAAGTGTGGTTGGAACTAAAACCTTTAAAGTGAAAATTATAGCATATGAGAGCTTTACAGTGCAGCTTACTTTTTCTGATCACGGTAGCATGTGAGAACTTTACACTGTAGCGACCAAAAGTTTCAGTTAGAACCAATTTTGCCAAACACTACATAAATAAGTTATAACACAAATTATAACTAGATCTAGTTATTGATATGTCACTTATAGGATGTTCGTATTTTTAGTTTCAACTAAAACTTTTAATTACTATAATGTGAAAATCTCATATGTTACAATATCAAGAAAAAATAAAATACAATGTAAACTTCTCGTATCTTGTATTATTTTTAACAAAAATTTGGTTCACATAGTCTAAACAAATGCTCTCAAACATCCTGTAATTTTCTCAAAAAACCCAACTATGGAAATGGTTACTACCACTCAAGTTTTCAACTTCTTGGCGAAATGTTGCACATGGGATTGTTGTTGACTAAGACTTCTATTGATAGAATATAAGTCGTTAGTGGATGCAATTGAACAAAATCATCCTCCTTTCCATTGTTGGCGTCGCCAATCGCCATTCCTATTCTGGAAACAGCAAATATTACCAAAATGCTTTTTTTTTTTTTTTTTACTTCATACTTCGTTAACTGATCAGCTGTAAAGGACAATATCTTAAAAGCAGATTGCAGATATAAGGAGGGAAAGTGGGGACAGGAATTTTGAAACTTGGAAAGATTTCTAGATTTTGATTGCTTGACCAACTGGGGATGGTACATTTGTCCTGCTGCGGCTACAGTCTTAGTGAAGTTTCATGCTTATTTTGACCCAAATCATACAGCAAAGGCTCGCTAATTCCGTGTCTAATCAAGTTGCCCAAAACACATTGTGTCGACCACACGGTTTTGTTTACAAAAAAGGCGATTGAGCCCTTCTCCGTGTTTTCTATATTAGCATGACAATTAATGATATTATTTCACTTTGCATCCTTTTATATTTATATATATATATATATATATATAGCCGACATGAAATTTTAATTAACTTGACATGATATTATTAAAGAGACACAAAAGAAAGACACAAGAGTCAAAATTCGTGTATGTATATATATAGATTGGCAGTATGCTACTAGTTCACACCAAGATCTCCTTACCTCCTAAATTGCAAGTTGTTTGAACAGGGTGCATTTTGTGGAACCCACGTATATATGGATTTTATTATCAATAATTTATTTTCTTTCTTTTCCTTGAAAACTTATGAATCAATTGATCAAAGTCGTCAATTGCGTCGCCAACCAATTAACAAATTTCTTTAGTCGCCGCAAGATCTTTCATTTCAACCGATAGAGATATACACACTTGTATATAATACACATGTACATGATACAATTTATGCATGGATAAGAAATACTAAAAAGCTTTAGAAGATTTACACCAAAACTATAAGAGCTACAATTTTCATAAATTTTGAATCAAGTTTATGGGTTTAAACCGTATGAACCAACGAGCTAGACGCCCCAATGCCGAACGTCATACTCTTTAAAAGATTTACACCAAACTATTAGAGCTACAATTTTCATAAATTTTGAATCAGGTTTATGGGTTCAAACCGCATGAACCAACGAGCTAGACGCCCCAATGCCGAACGTCATACTCTTTAGATGCATAAAAAACGTAATGAAAAATATAAAAAGACTTAAAAGGAAAATAAAATAATAAAAAATGAAAATAAAAATCGACAAATACACAATTTTCAGTTAGATTTCATGATTTAGCCTAAGAATAATAATGACATCCTTAAACTTCATTTGAGATTTGGATAGAAACACGGCAGAAATATCTTTTAGTTACTATATGCTCAAATTCGGATTAAGATTGATTTATTTATTAAAAGGTGGACAATCTTTATTGATCACGGTTAATTATTAAATGAGAAACGAACCATAATTTTGTACTCGTTATTCTTGGAACTTAAGATTCAATTTCAAGATATTATTTGCACCATTAATTGGCCCTTGGAACAACTAGTATTGATCTAACAATTGATTTTTGTGGGGTAAAAAAAAAAGAAAAAGAAGTGCCCAATATTCTTTGGGCACGGAGGTAGGAGAGCTTTGAAGATAAACATGGCTCGTGGGTCGAGATTGGTCTTCATTAAGACCAAGGCGGCTCTTAGGCTATTGGCTGTGTACCTCCAAATATTGTTCATGCACCACAACGTACCCCCCTCTCTCTCTCCTCTCTCTCTCTCTCTCTCTTGTTGCCAGAAAAACTAAAATTTGCAGACTAACAAATGGTTTGAAATTATTACTTTGAACTAATTTCCGTTAAAACATTCTAATATATAAACGTTTTAAATTTTTTTTTAATATTTTAATATATAAAAGCTTATTTAAACTATATTTAATAATTAAAAATTTTAATTGAACTAACAATGTCAAAAGTTTTGTAACATAATATATAGTCACCACGTACCACTAACTATGTATGTATATATATATATATATATATATATATGTTAACTTGCTTAAAAAAAAGATTGATATGACTATGGTGCTAGTTGTTTGATCTATTAATTTCAAACAAAAAGACATTCTTTGCATGTAGCTCACTAATTCATTTGAAGAGAGAAAAAAATTTAAACTGATTAACAATGTCATTATAAGCAAAGTGATTACAAGGAAGCGAGGAGCGAAAACAAAAGCCATATAAAGTTAAAAATAAAAAATAAAAAATAAAAAAAAAAAAAGAAAGAGGAAAGTGAAAAAAAGGCCATAGTAACTGTCTCTCTAAACTCTGGTTTTTTAGCTAGCTTAACCTCATCAAAAACTAACCTTAAAAGCACTAAGCCACCACAATGTCCAATTGAAAACCAGGAAAAAAAAAAAAAAAAAACAAAGAGCAGTTAATAACCAACAAACGAAGATTCATATTTCATTATATCATTTGAGACCATGTCCAGGTCTAGAAATCGCAGGCTCAGCCCAAGAGCAGAAATCCCCTACACCCGCAGCTGCAACAAGCCCCCCTCCATGTCCTCCATGATGATGATGATCACCATTCTCGAACTGCCACGAGGATCCTAAACCTCTGGGCCCACCACCAGCACCACCACTTGCTCCAATACCACCACCACCCCCACCGCCACAGTCTGCCACGCCGGAAAAGGGCCAAATCCCTCTCCCGAGCCCAAAACTCAGATCCTCAAGCCCAGTCCCAAGCCCAAGCCCAAATCCACCCAACGCCAAAAACCCCGGTCCCTGAGTGCTCAGCAGAGAAGTAAAGCTGCCACCGCAAAGCCCATTAACCCCCGCCTTCACATCGCCGCCGAAACCCTGACTGGCGGCGGAGAATGGCACGAGAACCGGCGTGGCGGGAAGAGCGTGGTGATGGTCGGAAAAAGGGGCGGCGGAGGAGGAGACGGAAGAAGTGCGGGAGCGCTTGGCGTTCTTGCGGCTGCCGCCGCCGACGGGGATGTCGCGGAGGGTGCCGCCGTGGGTCCAGTAGCGGCGGCAGGACCTGCAGAAGTGCCGGGGCTGAGAGAAGTTGTAGTTGTTGTAGTAGCAGAACTTGGTGTTGGTCGAGTCGCACCTCGGGCACGGCAAATGCTCCTGCTCCGCCGCCCCCACCGCGGAGGCAGCCGCAGAAGCTCCTCCTGGATGTTGGGTCTTCGCCGGTCGCCGTATTTGCTCTCCTGTCTCCGACGGCATCACACCTATATGTATATATCTCTATTTATGTGTAGTATATAGTATATGTATATATATATATATAGGTGTCTCTATATATATGTTTATAATTTATGTAGTTTTCAAGGTTTGGAAAACAAAAGGTTGAATTTTGGTTTATGGGTTTCGGGTTTTGGTTGATGTTTTGTTTTTGTTGTTGTTGTTTTTTTTTTTTTTTATGTTGAAGTGGTGGTGAGAAGAGGACGTGGGGAGAGGGCTTTTAAGGAGAGGAGAGAGTAGAGAGAGAAAGAATAATGATCAGTTTGGGGGTGCAGACAGATAGAGAGAGAGAAGAACAGGTTTTCTGAGGCATATATGAGAGCAGTGGAAACAGCTTTAGCAGCGTTCTGTTAAGCACGACAATTTCAGTCGGCTAGCTCCAGAAGAAAACCCTGTTTTGGGTCGGCTGCTATTACTACTATAGCTACATGTGGGGCACCCTTTCTCTCTCTTTTCTTAAATTTCTTAGGACGACTATGATGAAAATAAAAAATAAATAATTGCTTTCCTATGATTTTGCTGCTTCCATTGTTTGGCTTAGTTTCAAAGGAGACAGAGATTGTGGGACCCACGAGCGTATTTTTCTACGACAATTATCTGTGACGACTATATAAAAATAATATAGAGTGTTTGGAAACGGAACAACTCATATTTCTCTTCATTGGTACCCTTTCATATCTATCTAGAAATATTATATTACGTGTAAAATATTATGTGTATTAAAATATTATATTATTAATTATATCAGTAAAAATATTTTAATTGATTTTGCATAATATTATTAAGAAGACATAAAAAAAAGATATAAGCTAGCCATGAACATAATACAAAGTTCTCTCGTATATTACAATAAAATAAAAATATATTACAATATAAAATTTTTATATAGGTGTGTAGTTTAAGCACCTCGAATACCTTAATAAATTAACCAAAAAAAGGTATACGTGCATTATGGCAGCTTGAGTTATCCCACGGGCGTTACCTTTTTTGCTTTGTAGTGCATGCATGGGAATGAATATATACATATATTATATATTGTGCATCATTTATTTATTATAATTATTATACACGAGCCTCATAGTTCATACATTCCAATATGATATATACAAGCCCTAATATATTTGGGTTTGGACTGTTGTGGCTAATAAAGAAAGGAGGCGATGAGGGCAATTAATTGTAAAAGAAAGGGCAAAAGGTTTGGTGCTTCAGTAAGACTGCAAATTGAATCAATAGCTCTTTTTACTGTACTTTGCTTTTGGTTATTCTGTGAAATATAAGCTAGTATGTAGCTCATAATGCTTTGCCTAACTAGGAATGAAAAAACAAATTTGAACGATATATATGTGTGTGGATTAGGTTTACTACTACTAGATAATGACCTAGTTGATCTAGATATTCTAGGGTCGTATATATAGCTTCCTATGTCATCAATATTATACGTGGATAATGTGTTTATGTGCCCCACTATGTGAAGAAAATTCAACTAACCATGAGAAAATGTGCACTCCCTAGGCAACAGAAACACCAATCAACTTAATAGATATATGGTAGATAATTGATTGTCCTTGCTCCTCAATTCTAACATCTTTAAAAGAAAAAATTAATTAAATTATGGAAAATCATCGATTGAAATAATGTTTTTTTAGGTAAATTCGGCTATGAGAGCTACATAAAAAACCACTAGAGAGCAAATGATACAATATATAATCAAAGCCAAAGAGGAGGTGTCACTGTGATGACTGAATGATATAACTGCACCATAAACTTAATTGAGAGGACTCCCCTTGAAAATTGGCCGAATACCAATTACGACCGTTAAAACAGGCTTCAAATGAATGATATCCTACACCCCAAAGGGGCTCTGTTTAAGCTTGTTACACCTAGCGAATATAAAATAAGACCTAGACTACCGTCTAGTCCAACATCTACAAACTTTTTGCCCACAACGGATGGAGGAGACATCAAAACAATAATAGAAAATAAGAAAATGACCTCTCTTATTGCATAATGAAAACAACATAAAATACAAGAATATAATACAAACAGAGGTCTAAAACTTTGATGTAAAGTCTAGGCCAGGTGTTATCTGCACCGCACCGTCACCATCGCTCTCGATTGCTTGTAGCGTGGCCCGATCCCCAACGATCCCCACCTCCACTCACCGAACTCATGGGTTCCTGTCGTAAAACCGGTACATCAAGGGCCAATGCTACCGATATCACCACCGTTGCATGGTCGGGCCGTCGCTGCTCTCTCCCTCTTTCCCTCGCCATTTTCAGGACTCTGCCAACTCCCTTTTCTCTGCACGGTGTTCCTCTCTCCTAGGCCCGATCTTCTTTATCTAGGCTAGCTCCAGGCATTCGTGCCTTGTCATGGTCGATCTTATCGTTGTGGCTGCCTTTGCTCCCCACAAGCTTCAACCCAGCCTCATCGGCCTAGAAGACCATCGACGCTCCACCCATTCAGCTACTACAGAGGCAAACAACTCGTCGATGCCCTGGTTCCCTTAAAGCTTCGCCTCTGCCTCTATCGTCCTCCCCCTCTCATGGAACCAAACCCCAATGACTAGCACAAAGGCAAACCCTGGTTTTGGTCTCGAAGAGAGAGGGGACAACGTATACGCCTCCTTCAAGGAACCTGAGCTTTTTTTTTCCCCTTAAAACCCTAGCAAACAGTGTTTTCTACATAAGCTTTTTTCTCATTTGTTCATCTTTTATAAAAATTACGTTTCGGGTATGTATACAAATCCTTTTTATCAAAGTTTAGTTTTGATATATACCTTCTATTTGGTACAATAGTTGCAACTCCCTAGTTCAAATTGTATATAATGTAACGTTTTTAGTAGCTACAATACAAAGTAAAAAAGTACTATATTGTAAAGCTCTCAATATATACAATATTTTAAACTAAAAACGATTCAAACTATTGGTTTAGACTCTTCTCTCTGAAATGCCTTATATAGTAGCTCATTTTTCATGGTATTTATCAGTGCGTGTGTTATTAAGCCAATCTTCTCTTATTGGAGCTTTAATTGATATGAAATTATGACATGTATATTGTATTTAAATTAGAAAACCACCTAGGAAAATATAAACTGATCTTGTAGATTATTCCTTTATAGCCAGCCGTCTTGGTGGACCATAGAACAACAGCATGGGCATTAAGATTATATTCTCATTAGATTGTTTATTACCAAATTACATTAAAAAGAAATATCTAAACAAAATGTCACCCTTTTAGACTTCTTCCTACCCACATTCTTTTTCTGTCTTTTCATTGAATGAAAATAGAGAAATCACATATTCGAATCTGATAAAATATATATATATATATATATATATTAATAGCACACAAAACTAAACCATAAAAAATAATGTTTTAAAAAATATGGTTGGTTGGTTCATGGTTTTAATTGATGTGGTTTAATTGTGTGATTTGAATTAATAGTTTGAAATTTTTGTAGTTTAAACTGCAATCTAAAGTGACATGTAAAAGTGTACAAGTCTAGACATGAAATAAATCATCACATTATGGAATGAGTGCTCGTATAATCTAATCATCACATTATGGAATGAGTGCACGTATAATCTGAGAATTGTGATGAAACAAAAAATAAAATAGATTCAAAACCATATGAATGAAAGGGAGATAAGTTCTCCAAAACTGGCTTTTGATAGGCTCAAACCCTAAACATCATATTAGGGTTCAAAATCACCTCAATCGATGCATATTTCAAGCAATGGTTTCAGTAAAACACATGAACTCATGAACCAACCGCCTGCTTAATAAATTATTTGACAATTAAAACTCACACTTTATTTATCACATTGATTCAAACTCTTCAATTTAAACCACATATAATATAATATTTTTATTCGTTATAATTTTTAAATTTAATTTTTTTTTAGTTCAAATCACTTTGCTGATCAAGCAAGATACTATTATTATACTATACAATTTAGATTACCATATTGAAAGACAACATAGGGGGAAAAATTGAAGGAACAAAGCGGGCAAAATTGGCGTCAAAGAAGGGGGGGAAGAAGAGAAGATCAGAAGAGATTGAAAGGGACCGATGGGAGTGTGGGAAAGGGAAAAGGGTGGGTGGGACAATACCGACAGAATCATGAGTGTCGGGCAGCGTGGGGAGCAATAATTGGGTCTCTCCTCTGATTTCGGACGCGTCATGTCCGCATCAGATCCTCTCCCTCCGTACTCCCCATCTCTCACCGGATTTATCGGCTCGCTGTTCTCTTTCCCCCAACACCAAATTATCCTCTGCTCTCGGTCCCACACTACACTCTCCATTGCCCCTCCCCGTCCTCACCGTCCGATCTCATCTCCTTAAAAGACTAAAACAAACAAGCTATCATCCACCTAAGCGACATGATGCATTAGGATCATTCAACCACGTTGATTGATTGATTGGTGTTTTGATGGGCCTATCAAACCCAACCTTACTCCCTCAATTATGCAAGGAATTGGGAAGTGGACAAATTTTGTGGCCTACGTTATTTAACAATTAACATGTCTATTTTTTATTTAATTAATTACTTTTTTTTTCCCCTTTTCTTCAAATAATTATAAGCGTCGTTAATGAGAGTGGCTTAATTATTTAAGTTCATTGATTTCCGGAGGACAAAAAGGTAATTTGGGTAGGTATTTGAAAAATAACCTATTAATATCTACCTGTTTTTAAGTCTAAATTTGTAAAAAAATAATAATAATTTTAACTAGATCTCATATCTTCTAGCAGAAAAAGGCCCAAACAAACAATCATAATTTTGAGCAAGTCTTTTTTTTTTTTAGTCTTTCTTTTGGATAGAATTGGAAATATTGAAAGCGGGGCTCAAATCTTCTTTCTTTATTAAAAAAGGTATTTTTATATATTTTTTCCTATTTTCAGGCAGCAACAAGAGAAGGACACTCACTTTCTAAAGAAGCTTTTTTCAATCCCAATCAGGTAACTTTTGTTAGGGTTTAACCATCAAGCAAAGTCACTGGCCATAATAAATTGCACATTATATGAACATGATTTTTTTCCTTATCAATCACGTGAAAGTATTTATAAGACTATCTCTAATCATTTTTTTTTTTAAAAGGGCCTATTTAGTCTTGAAATTTGTTATGGGATATTTTAACAAGTTTCTAGTCATATATAGTAGGGAAATTTCAGCCACTAAAGTCCAATTTTTCCTATCCTTAGAACTTAGATGGTCTGAAGTTAGAAACATTAACTAAAGCAGAAAAAGTAGAATTTCAATCAATTCCCTATTACATGTTTTCATAAAAGCCATTGTTGATCATGATCCAAACGTGCCCATTGGCTTAAGCAAGCACAAAAAAGGTTACTGGCTCAGGGCAAAGAAGCAGCTGTTATAGTCACCACCTTTTCACCCCCCTCCCCAAAAAAAAAAAAAAAAAAAACCATTGTTTCATATAAGGGTTATTTACACAAAAGCCCCTAAAGAGTGCGTCGTCTTAAAGGGTGTTTGGAGGGGTGGTGGGAACCACTGGTTAGAACCACTTTTATTGTAGCATGTGAGAGCTTTACACTGTTTATTACTAAAAAAGTGGTGGAAACTACGGTTTCCACCACCCTTCCAAACACTCTGTTAATCTGGCCTTAACATTTAGATGTCTAGCTTGGTTTTTGAAAAGTACATTTTTGGCCCCTCTGTTAGTATAATTTCTAACACAGGAAGACAAACAAATTTGAAAATATATACATATATATAAAGCAAAAAAATAGATCTAAAATAATAAAAAAAAAACTAGATTGCATGTGTCATCCAGTCCAAATTTATTTTGTGTCTTTATTTTAAATATAGGTTATTTTATTAGGTTTTTCTACATTTGTTTATGTTCTAAGTCCATTTCATCCCTTTAGAATCTTTACAAACGATATTTTTGTTACATTTTATCTTAAAATAGACAATTTAATAACAAAAGGGATCAAAATTGGATATTTTATAGAGTGTTTGGCAACCTCAATTCAAATCATTGATTTGCACAATTTTGGTTCAAAATCTTATAGCATGTGAGACCTTTGTCTTGTAGCTTACTTTTAGTTTATACTGTAGCATGTAAAAATTTTATATCGTGAGTTCAAACCATTGGTTTGAACCAAGTTTTCCAAACACCAGTAACTTAACGATTGCTAGACGTCTACAACTAAATGATCGGAATCAAATTAAGACAATATACCCTTCATTTGAAAAAATCGTTGAAACTTGAAGTTGCAACTTAGACACTAGAGTTTTATACTATAGTAAACTTTTATTTTTTATTGTAGCATATAAAAACTTTACACTATAATAAATTGAACTTATTATTTTTAACGTCTTTCTCAAATGAACTCATAAATTATACTTTAGGGGTTATTTGAGTAAATAATCATCTATAATTACTGTCCATTTGCATCAAAAACTACTTATAATGAGTATCAATTAGGTAGGGATGCATGTACACATATATATAATGTCATGGGAAACATAAGTTGGTCAAAAAACAGTAAGAAAATTGTCAGTAAGGAAAGGGGCTATTGTCGGTGAGGAAGGGGCTGCAGATCAGAGGCACGCGTGGGCTTAGTGGCCGTCCAAATGCCTCCGGCAAAGTGAATCATACGTCGCTGTCATCAATACCTGTTCTCACTACTCACTTCTTAGCCCCAATTTTTTTTCTTTTTTTTTTAAAAAATTTTGATAGGGAGGAAAAAATAGTAATGCATGTTCCTCCACGTTGCATTCGATTAAAATGATAAATGGGGTGTTTGAAACTTTAATTTAATTGCATAAGTTAGTATAAAACTCTCAACAATTATAATAAAAAATAAAAAATTGCTATAATATAAAACCCTCATATATTATAGCTCTTAAACTTAAAACTTCAATTGTGACTTAAAACTTCAGTTATAACTAAAGTTCTAAACAGAAAAAAAAAATCACAAAATTATTAGAATTTAATGCAAATATGATGGTTCAAAACAAATATCGTGGTCAGTTTTTTTTTTTTCTACCTTATGGCAAGAATCTAAAATATATAATACTTTTTTGAACTGTAAAAATTTGTTAATTGTATACATTATTTTTTATTTTGACGTGATTTTAATGAGTTATAGTACATGATAAATTACCATTAAAGTATATTTTACTACTTCAATAAGTTTGAAAAAAAAAATAGTAGGATGCATAATACTAATTTTTTGATGAATTCTTTTTAAGAAATGATATTTTTATTTAATAAGTTATTATATTTTTTGAATTATGATCTAAGTTTTCAACTAAAAATGCGCTAAACAATAAAGCATTTTTTTCATACAATTTTCCAAAACAAAAAGATAGAAGTGAGTATTTTTTTTCCCACAATTTTCCCCAAAAAAAAAAAAAAAAAAAAAAAAAAAAAAAAAAAAAACCTCTATCCTATCCCTCAGGCCAGTACTTCACTGCTCATTCGGTCTCCCATAATCACTGACAATCAGTCCTTTTTCCCTTCCACTATCCCTACTACCACATTTTCAAAACTTTCCCTCTACTCCTTTGTCCTTTTCTGCCTTCCCATGATTCTCTTTCACATGAATTTTATTGGGATTTTTTTGGCTACATGATTTTCAATATCCCAATTATCCATCGCAATTAAAATGTTTATTAGTCTCTAATTGGGTGTCGCTAATCATGGTTTTAGTGTAAACATGTTTTCATTTGCTTTTCACTTTTTTTTGGTAAGATCTTGTTCAAATCACAAAAGCTTAGCTTGTTTGTTGTTGGGCCCGGGAATTAAATATTAATATTAATAAACAACACTTTTTTAAAACTAATTTCGAACTAAATATTAAGTTCTAAAAGTATTTATAGTATATAACAAATTTATCATGAAACTAGAATATTTACTTCGTAAAAAAAATTATTTATTACAAGTAAATGGATAATTTGTCGAGTAAGTTTTCCATTTTTTGCTATTTACTATGAATCTTTTTAAAACTTGATATTTACTTAAATCTCCAATATAATGATGATGATGATAATAATAATAATAATAATAATAATAAAACACTTTGCATGTAATGTGTTTAAGCTATTTTTGGGCATTTTCACGTTGGAAAATGACTTGGCACCGGCGAAACATGAACATAGAGGAAACAAAGAAAACATGTTTGGAGTTTGGACTGCATTTGACATAGCATAACATGTATTGTTTTCTCAGTTGGAGCTTGGAAGACAAAATGGTATAAGCTCCAAAGGCCTTTTGTTCTGTCGTTTTGCCCATATATGAATTACCACTAGCGGAGCAAATTATATATATATATATATATATATATATATATATATATATACTCTTGAGTTTCAATTTTGATTCAACTTTATTCAATATTTAGTAGTGTTGGAAACTTCTGTCTTTGAAACTTCTCTTTTCATGTACCAAAAAGAGAAGTCTTGTACGCCAAGAAATTTGGTTGGAGAATATTGTTCATATACCACTTATTGCCTTAATTAAGACCAGTTGTTCAACATCCTTTTCAAGTTCCAACCTAACTCTAAACTTGTAGTTTTTGCTTGCGAAAAAAATATATTAATACTGTAGACTACAAATATCCATTAATACTGTAGAAAAGGACCTCCACAACTTCCACTAAGAATGTATACTGTTTCACAACATGAAAAATAAAGAACAAAAGACAAACATTCTTTCAAGTAAAAAAAAAAAAAGGAAAAAAAATTGGTGTTTGGAGTTGTGATAATAACAAATATCATATGACTAAACGAGCAAATTTTGATCATTATGTGATGCAAAATCCCACAGGAATACAACTAGAGATCGCCAAGTTGTCTGAGGTTGATTGGAGAAATGTATCTTGTGTCTCCGTCGATCAACTTCTTGGCAAGCACAAGGTTAGCAGCCTCACTGGGATGGTAGGGGTCCCAGAAAACATGCGCAGATCGATCAGAGCACAAACTCGAAGTTGGTCCACATGGAATTATCCCCGCGAATTGCCCACCATTTCCACAGCAAGCTCTAGTGGCTGTTGAAAATCCTGCATAAAATTTGTTACTTCTCAATTATTACGTACCAATTCTACTAACAATTCTCATGTAAAATCAAAATCCGCTATTCATTCATAATTTTAGGCACCCTTTTGAGAGATAGTACTTGACCATGAATTCTTTTTTCTTTTTTTTTTTTTCCATGAATCATTGTCCTTGAGAAACATAATCCCGATCATAAACTAATTCTGTTAAGAAATTCTAATAAAACGTATAAGGGAGTAACTATGTATTGGATTTTAATATTGTAAATCATGAGTATTTATTTCAATCTTTTAACTATATTGGTACGATTGATGGCAAGCTCCCATCAATCAAAGATTAAGATACCTGTCCATTATTCACAAACTTAAATAAACACGAATCAATATGGAATAACAGAGTAATTGTGCTCACCATGTTTGTCATAGTTTGTGATGAGTTCACTAACTAGTTCATACACATTTGCAACAACAAATGTTGATCCTGGGAGGTTATCAGTCAGTTCAGCAAGCAAATCTTTAAGCCTCCCATTGTACTGAACCGCCAACTTATTAGGTAAATCCGCACACTGATCTTGGTTTAATTGATTTATGGTCTTTTGGTAAGGAATGCAACCTATTGGCCCAACGTTTGAAATCACAAACTTCCGAGCATCCAATTGGTAAAGTCTCTGTGCTCACCAATCACAACATTACAATCATTGTCAATAAAAACTATGGCAAAATATTCATATGTGTGTGTATATATGCATGTATGTATATATATATATATGTGTGTGTGTGTTCTAGGATTATTTACTTTAGTGGCCTTTAAATTTTAGGGAAATTCTCACTTTATCTTTGTAACTTTAAAATTTTCGTTTTATCTCTTGAATTTTGAATTAGTCATCACTTGACCTATTTTGTTAGAATTTATATTGTAAACAAACAAATTTAGACCATATGAACTGATTCAAAGATTAAGGGACAAAATGGATATTTTTAAAGTTTAAAGAACAAATTGAAAATGACTCCGTAGTTAAGAGGGCACATGTGAAGATAAATCCTATATTCTATGGTGGGGTATGAAAAAAATTCTAACACATTCCTTATTATCAGTTTCTATCAAATATCATAAAATTCTTATTTTTTTGGCTCATATAATTCAGATATAATCTGACGGTTTGTGACTGTATCCTAATAAAAATGCGGTTAATGAACGTACAGTAAGCTGAATTCTGAAGTGTTTGATCATATCGTCAATAAAAGCATCTGGGCTCTCTGAAATTCTTGCTCCAATTGAGAGGACTGGGAGTAAGTAATTGTTCAAGAAATCATTTGATCCAACGGTGACAGAGAAAATGGATTTCTTCAAGATGTACTCTTTTGCCTTTGATGGACCCAATAGCTTATCAAACTGTTTCCTTGTAATGTTGAAATAATCAATCTGAATATCCATTCCTAGCCTATTAACCTGCAAATTTCATCATAATTTCTAAGCAAAGCTCACCAAAAATGAATAAATAAACAAATAAATGATCAAGAATTCTCCATAGAGAAGTGAAAAACTAAGAGACAAAAAAAAAAAAAAAAAGCATAACATTTTTTTGAGCACACTCACAAAAATTCTTCCTGTGGCATTCAAAATCCCTCCACCACCTGATGCATAATTAACTCCATATAATATTGCTTTTCCTGTTGAGTTTGGTGCCAGAAATGGGACAGCATAGTGTGTTAGTCCCAATTCTTCTCCTAAAAAATAAAAAATAAAAAAACCAAAAAAGGCATAAGTTATAAGTGTTTTTCAAATCAAGTAAAAAGAGAATCATGTGATAAGGCATGAAAAAAATATACCTATCAGATAAAATTTTTTAACCATCCTACATCCATAATAATATTGAAAATGGTATCCATATTAATAATAGAGCTTTCATCATGAGCAAAAAAGGGTGCATCTTGTATGATAGGGTAAATTCTAACGTAGTAAATGTTATATCTTGTCAAAATTAAATAAAACTGAAAAAGTAAGTAAAATCGATAGACTGGCATTGCAGTTGTTTTTTTTACTATATTCTCCTATTAAGAAAAGTATTGTTTTCTATCCGTAGAGTGTTATATATACATATATATATATATATATATATATATAAAAGAAGTATCCCAAGTTTAGTGGAAAGAAACATATGTAATGATGAACAAGATTAAGTGAGAGAGAAACATTATTGTTTACACTACTTACCAACTATGTCACCAATGGTTCTTCCATTTGTATATCGACCAGTGGGATTTCCTCCAGAAGCTTTGAAATCCATCCCATTTGGACGTATATTTGCCTTAGACAAAGTTGACAAATGGTTATTATTTCCAGCATCAACTAGAGAATCTCCGAATATAAATGAAGCTCCTAATCCTTTCTTATCAGCAGCTTGTGCCAAAAGGCTCAAGCTAATGAACAACACAACACAAGCCAAAAGAGTACAAGATTTAATGCCCATGATTTCCTGGCAAGAAATAGAGAGAAAAATTACAAATCACTAGAAGAATCACAGCTTGAAGTTTAGCCTATTGGGTTTATATATAAGTACGTAATTTCTTGTTCTAGCAAGACTACGGAATGAATGAGTATCTTGTGGGGAAACTTGTAACTTTGTTTATATTCAGCTGCATTTGGTTTGACCCCATTTGAAAATGGCAAAAAAAAAAAACGAAAAAAAAAAAAAACTCATTAGTTGTTGAAGGGTTTTCATGTGGGTGGTTCATCAACAATGGTTCAATTTTCTCAACGTGTAATAGAATTTTGAGGTTTGCCTTCTGCTATAAGAAATGATCCCACATTGAGTTTGCAAGAAATGGACTAGAAATTGGATCGTTGTGACGTATTGTTGCCTGAAAAACATGGGATGTTGTAGGAGATAAACTTAGGTGTCCAAAACCAAACGCCTAATGAATTTATTAATTTAAAGTTCAAACTTTCAAATTGTCAACCCTCAATTTTCAATGTCCCATTGGAGCTTCTATTTTACATTAATGTAATTGGGCTGGACTGCAGCGCTTGATAAGGGCCGTGGGCCTCCTTATGGCCCTTTAAATAAATGTCATAAAAATAAAAATAAAAATAAAGAGAAAATAGGTGTTATGTCGGACCTTTAAAAGTTACGTTTTTATATGTCACACTTAGAAAAGTTTATACCATATTATCATTTATATTACATATTAAGTTATGCCATAAATGAACATGTGTGGCACTTATAAAAAGTAAATATTAAAATATGGTATTCATGAAAATCCCCAAAAATAAAAGCTTAGATTAATTTATGTCAAAAAAAGAAAGAAAATTGCACCAAATAACACAGTTTCAATTCTTAATATAAATAGATATAAGGTTTTAAAAATATTTAAGTATATAGCATTTATAAAACAACGTGTTTTTTTTTCAAATACTTGAATTTTTAATTTTACCACCCTTTTCTGCTTCTAATTCTACTTCTACTTCTACTTCTTCTTCTTCTTCTTCTTCTTTTTGATTTTTGTTTGTTGTTCTCTCTTTGCCACTTCATGTTTTTTTGTATGTCATTTTATACAAATATAAATTTCATGTTAACTTAAATGTACTATTTACTAACTACTATTACATTTTAGTCTATTTATTTTTATTCCCAATTGATGATGGCCTGAATCCCTCATTCTCAAAAAAAAAATATATATATATATATTTGCAAAAAAAAATAATAGCCAAGTCATCACGCCATATTTGATATTTCAAATATAACTTGCTATCCACTGTGAATACTATCTAGTATTCGGTATCCACCGTAGATATTATCGTAGTTATTGATCAATATCTGGTATCCATTGCAAATATTGCTGTGGTTATCGGCTAGTTATCAATACTGAAAAAAATAATCAGACAAAAAAATAAGAAAAAATAAAAATCTAGACATATATCCCACCCTCCTCCATGTGGCAGCATCAATAAGAATTACCTCCCGTAACAGAGAAGACTGATCTTCTCAACACAACCACAACGAGGAGAGATCATATGATGAAATGAGAAGGTTTCCCTCCCCATGATGGCAAGATCATCATAGCCATCAACAATCCTCGTAAGACTCCATCTACATTCCACAACAGCTTTGATGAGGGAAGGGGGATAGAAATGGAGAACGATCGTCGAGGACTGATCTCACAGCTTCGTCTGCAGCGGCACATAGGTGAGGTTGAACTTGGGCCTTGGCTAGTCCATGCTCGTCATGCGGCTCCCAAACTTTAGCCATGGCTAATTGCTACACGATCCAAGTCAAACATAGTCCAATGATGTTTGGTGGTGATGAACGGAGGTGGAGGCGCAGCAAATCTAGCGGTGTTGTCTTTATTCCAGAGTGAACAGTTAGAGGAAGAAGAGAAGAAGGAGAGAGGTGGCTGGGGGAGAGAGAATGGGAAAAGAGAAGGAGAGAAGGAAAAATAACATGAAGATGAGGGTATATTAATCTTTTTACTTAAGTTTTTATTATGTTTTGTGTAACACCCAGAAAATTTAATTAGGTATAATTGGTGTTTAGATGGTGGATTAATATGCCTTGATATAAATTTGAACTTAATTTAAGTATTTTATGGTATTTCAAATTTATTCCATTTTTAATCATTTTTATATGTTATTTTGAACTTTGAAATAAAATAATCTGTCAAATGCCCGATACATCCCAACCACAAGCTGGGTGTCGGAGCACACGGTTTTGCTCTGTAAACCACCCTTCCCTTCTCTATTTATTCTCTGTCACTCTCATTCTCACTCTCCCTCACTCTCACTCTCTCTCAGGCGCTCTCTCTCCCTCACGCTACCCTCTCTCCCTCTCTTCATTTTGATTCAAATTTTTGAGTTTGAGCTTGATTCTCAGCTTGATTGAGAGGTAAGAAACACAATTTGGGCATCCACAAGCGGTTTTAAAAGCTTTAATTCGAGGTTAGTTTCGTTGTTTTTCAAATTTTGAAATTTTGTTCTAAATTTTTCAATTTCTTTAAAATGTTGTAATCAGAGTTTCTTGAGCTTAGGAAACTCCTAATCTAAGTTGGTAGGACTTGAATCAACCAAAATCTAGGCTTGATTTCATTAAATTTGGATTAAATAGAGTTTTTTCCTTTTTCCCCATTTTCGGATTTCCTTGAAAATTTCTATGTAAGTCTTGTTTAAATGTGTTCTATTGTGTTTGTTTATTATCTATGATCATTATATGTGCTCTGGGACTTGAAAAAACAGGTTTTAATTTGATTTTGGGCTTGGGGAGGCCGAGAATCGAAGTCTCAGCCCTCCCATATTTTTTCAGTTCGACAGGCCAAACTCAAAGTTCGGCAGGCCGCATTCATCTGGTCGGCAGGCTGAACCTAGGCCAGTTCAGCAGGCCGGTCCCAGTTGGCCAGTAGGCCGAACTGTGGAGTTTGGTAGGCCAAACTAGGGGTTCCGACAGACCGACCGAACCTTGTGAAAATGATAATTTTTTCGTCCGTTTTTCATAGTTTAAGGCCTAGATCAAGATTTTGACCATATAAAATGATCTTGTGAACACTAAAGGCATACTAAAACACCATGAGATAGCTTAGGGATGTAGAATACCTTAAGCTAGGAATTGATAAATTTAGTTTCTATCTAAGGTTGTTCGTGATTCCGTGGAGCTAACGTATAGCAGATCGGGATTGCGGTGTCAAACTTTGGTATGAGATATCGAGGTAGGATTTCTATCCCTTCTCTTTGGTAGCCATGTTTTTAAAAGGGATTATCCACAAAGAATTTCATTCTTAAATGTTTTCAATAAATGAGGTTTATTGTATATATTCATTATTAGTTAAATAATGAATGATCATAATGAACGAAATGACAATATTCGGTAAAAGAGATATGATCATGATGTGACACCAAACGTGTCAGTTGGTACCGTCAGGAATGATAAAATTGAGCATGATGCCATGTATAGAGATCAGGTCATGGGGACCGTGACCTTAGGGGCAGGTCCCGAAACCTAGCTGGGCTACTTCGGTGGTGATTCATATGGTTTTGTTTATAATATAATAATGAGGCTGTCTATGAATAAATAAAGGACTAATCGGTGTGAATCAATTTAATGAGTTTCAATTTGTTACTTGTCGTTTTTTTGTCCTGCGATATAGCTTTTGCTTAATTATGAAATATGTGTGCTTAAACTAAATGTTTTTGAAGACTTAATCGTACTGAGCCTTTCGCTCACATTTTTCTTGTTTTAAAACTTTCCCCCCCCCCCTTCTAGGTGAAGCTCAGTTAGGGAAGACTGAAGAACCAGAGAGAAACTACAAGGCTAGGATATCATCCCCTAGGATATTTGTAAACAAAGCATGTAATATTTTAATTTACTTAACTTTCTTGGACTGTAGTTATATATTTAATGTTGCTAGTACCATGTGTGCACTCTAAAGTGGGTCCGGTGGGGCTCAATGGTGTTTGTTTATTTAATATTTTCTCTTTCACTTGCTCGCTTCCATGCATTTTACAAATAATCGTTGGTAGTTTTAACAACTTCATACTATTATAATTAATGTTTAATATTTTTAAAAAGAAGGTTTCTACAGAATTTAATTTATTTAATCTAATTAATCTGTTACGTCATCCCTTAAATTTTGGGGTGTGACACTATGTGACATTGAATCAACTAGTTTCATGATGTATGACATGAATCAATTTACACTTAAAAAAGGTGACATGAAGTATAAATATTTCGTAAACTGTAACGTAAGTCTAACATTACCCATGAACAAAGTTGCTCTATTACTTTTACGTCCAAATTAGGTACTTTTAATAAATAAATAGTTATGTTCTGAGTACCAACATTTTAAAAGTGATATTCCCCCATTTCTAGAAGAGTGTAGTTTCAAAATTAGAAAATTTCTGCATAAACATTGGTAGAAATATTGACTTTCATATCTTGGAGGAGTATTAATCGTATTAAAGTATACAAGAAAAATGTAGTAAGGGGGAATTTTAAAAATTTAAGGAGTAAAATAGGGGGAATCCAAAGTTTTTAGGGGATAAAGTGAGGACAATACCAAAATTTATAGTGCAAAGGTGCAGAAAACCAAGAATTCAATTACGATTTTATCCTCATAGACCCTACATGTAAGCACGCATGCTATTTTTCTGTCTGGTTTTGACAAAAAATGAAATGAAGGGAGCAAAGTGGGAGAAATTCAAAGTTTAGTGTGGTAGGGTGAGAACTTTTAAAGTTTAAAGGCGTAAAATAGAGACGTTTTTAAAGTTTAGGGAGGTATGGGTGCAAATACCGTTGTTTATTTTATGACTATTTAGTTAGAAGGTTCTTGTAGGAAATACCTACTCAGTCTCTAAAGGTAGACCACAATTTAACCTACCGAGTTAGGTGCTTGCTGCTATTACTAAACTTGGTCAAAGGCATTATTAGCAACAATATAAAACACGTTGTTGTGTTGAGTGATTCGCATAAAATACCCTCTTACAAAGAAAAACTGTATAAAATACTGGATCAAAATACACGTGTAGTTGTGTATGTATGCAGCCCACACTTCTAGATCTCGTTTCAATAAATTATGTTGCAGTTTACACCCTCTACATAGCAAAATTACTTTTTAAAAATTTTAAAATTTAGGAACACAAATAAAGGCATTTCCAAAGTTTAGGATGCAAATACTTTGTTTATTTACCAATTTTTGGTTGAGAGGTATTGATGCAAATACTTTTGTTCTTGTAGGAAATACCTACTCTAAGTCTCTGAAAGTAGACAACGATTTGACCTACCAAGTTAGCTGATTGCTGCTGCTATTGCTAAACTTGGTCATAAAAGAAACAAAAATATAAAATATGTTGTTATGTTGAGTGACTCGCGTAAAGTATCCCTCTCAAAAAGAAAACCTAGTGTAAAATACTAGATCAAATACGTGTAGTTGTGTACAAATGCAGCCCACATTACGAGATCTTGTTTAAGAGAACAATTTACAATTCCGTTCTAATTATATAGTTTCAATTGCGACATTATAAAACTCTCACATGTGTTAAATAAAAATAGGTTATAATATAAAACTATCACATGTTATAATAACTTCGTTTCAACTTTTGATCCTAATTGCATTGCCAAACGCTTTCTAAATAAATTATGTTTAAGTTACATCCTCTACATAGCAAAATTAATTTTTTTAAACATTTTAAAATTCCTAAAACCCACCAAGTCCGCTTAGAAATTTTGAAACTAGAGTCTAGAGGTTATTCACTGTGAGTGTTTGGAAAAGTAATTCGAACCAACGGATTGAACTATGCAAAAGCTCTCATATGCTACAACAAAACGCTACAATGAAAACTTCCATATGCTACAATTCTTAAACTCAAACCGATGATTTAAACAACTCTCCCAAACACCCTATGTTACAGATCAAATACATGATTATCCACCATGAAGGTGACCCTGTGAAACGACAAGGTAAAATAACTATTTGGACAAATTAATCGATGCAAGAAGTTATAAGGACAGAGTTTCAAGAACTCAGGTGGCATTGCAGAATAACACATTCATAGAATGCAACTTAGATGACTTACAACAAACATCCTTCGAAAGTTACATACCCCAAAGTCCAAAGCACTAATTAATCCTCGAAGCACTAATTAATTTCAAACAGCAAATTAAATTTTATTTATGGTCCGTTTGCAGAAGGATTTGAGCAGAAAATTTAAACATTCAAATTTTTTGGAAGAGCTAACAACTTTGTAGCAAAAAAGTTTGAACTGTGGTTCAAACTCACAAGACAAACGCACTGTTAGTAGAGCTCGGATTCTTTGTGAGTATGAATCACGCAGTCGGAAGTCGGGTATGAGATGCAAGTCAGCAAGTAGCCGTCGTTCATCTGCTTTTCATCAAGGAAAGAACCGTCCGACTGATCAACGGTGCCTGATACCAACTTCCCGGCACAGGTAGAGCAAGCTCCAGCCCTGCAAGAGTAAGGCAGCTCGACACCTGCAGCCTCTGCAGAATCTAGGATGTAAGAATCGTCTGGAGCCTCAAATTCATGCTCCGACCCATCTTCGCAAATCAACTTAATCTTGTACATAGCCATTGAGGCTTTAGAAGACTGGGTTGCTTTTAGTCCAAATGTCTTGGAAACGTTCCTTGCTGATCGGAGAGCAGACGGGCATTTGACAAACGCACCTGTGAGCGGTTTTTGTGATGCGGTTTGGAACATGCAAAGAGAGGGAACTGTGGCAGCTGACAGAGATGTCATTTTTCACCTGAGTCCATATCTCTAATTCATCAATACCTCAACAAATATTGGGATAATGCAAATCCATTCTTATATAGTATTCAAGTATGTGCATATTAACAATAGGCATCAACAACAGCTTAGGATAATATCCACTAACACCAAAGTGGAAACTCACTAAGGTATATAATTGGACAATATTCCCAACCTTTTGAGATTTTTTTTTTTTGTTAGCAAATTGCATTTTCCCTTTTGTTTCTGCTGCTTATTAAGACCTAAACTTATAACATTTCTGACCTGAATCTCATAATGTCATAATTTTTAGACCAGCAACACAAAAGAAAAAATGGTTACAAATAGATTAAATATAAAATAAAAAGATCAAAGAATTAAGAAGCAATAATTTGTTTGCCACCGGAAAAGTTCACAGAAATGGAAACAAAGAGAGGGAACATGCAAAGAGTGGGAACTGTGACAGCTGAAAAAGATGTCTATTTTTCACCTGAGTTCATATCTCTAATTGATCAATACCTCAACAAATAGAATATAAAAAGATCAAAAAATTAAGAAGCAATAATTTGTTTGCCTCCGGAAAAGTTCACAGAAATGGAAAAAAAAAAAAAAAATCCATTCAGTAACAAGAAGGCCATTGATATCGGGAGCACCATGAGAAGAAGTAAGCTCATGGCTCTCTGCTCTTCACTCGAAGCTCCGTCCCAAAAACCACTATATTATGGGTTTTTGTTTTAATTAGTACCCATTTTTTAACTATTATTTTCAAGATTCTCAATAGTCTAGATGGAAAACCCACACGCACATATCAAATCTACCAAAAACTCAAGATTTTCTATGTCTGAAAAGCTACATCCCAAAGGTTTCAACTTGCATGTTGAAAAAAAAAAGAAAAAATAAATAAAAAAGAATCAATCTTGCAAATAAGTGAAGCTTCAACCACTACAATCACACGAGGTACTTTATGTTTCAGAGTTAGCAAACAAAAAAAGAATAAATAGGAAAAAAAATCTTGCAACAACTTAAAAAAAAAAAATTCTTGCAAATAAGATGAAGCTTCAACCATTACAATAACATGTATGTATTTTATGTTTGAGAGTTAGCAAACAAAAAACAAAAACAAAAACAAAGTGAAAAAAATCTTGCAACAACTAAAAAAGAAAAACTACACAATCCCACTCAATGTTCACGGATGAAAGATCATTTTTTTAAAAACAATAATAATAAAGTTAGAACATGAACCATAGCAAAACGAAAGTGGATTTCACAGATCACAAAACAACGGGATCGAAGTTTCGCAAAACAAACAACCATCAAAATCAACCAGATCGCAGTATCACATTCAGTTACAAAAACAAAAAAAAAAATCTCAGAATTACCTTGATCGGATGAGCTTGATGGACGGTGATCGGACAGAGCTACGCCGGGACCGAGAGAAATAGCGAACAGCGCGAGAGGGAGGCGGTGAGGAAGCAAGGGGAGCGAGGAGAGCCGGAGACTTCAAAGAGCGAGGCCTCTCCCTGTCCTTTTATAAAGAGGGAGAAGCGAGAGCAGCGGGAACGGCGGCACACCAAGAACGACTTCCCTTCTGTCAATAGACCATAGTATGTTAATACAAATTTGGGAAGTGTTAATCATCATTTTGGTAGCTTTGTTTTGACTTTTATTTAAAAAATATCAAAAGACCACCTTTTAGTTTTTAAAATATTATTTTAGTGCCTCGAGTGGTTCAGTTGTCATTTTTTGATCGAAAGTTTTCCTTTTGTCCTTTTATTAATAGACTGTAAATTAATTTTATAAAACTATAATAAAAAACTAAAACAAAAAACAAACAGAACTTATCAAATATATATATATATATATATATATATGTTGATTTATTCATTTTTTGGTATTATTTTTTTTTTCATTTACAATTTTAATAATATAATTCGGCATTTATTAATAAAAGAGTAAATTGAAAATTTTATGTCATAAAATATATACTCAAGGTATTAAAATAATATTTTTCAAAACTAAGTGTTTCATTTTGATATTTTTTAAACAACATGATATTTCTATGATTTAAAAAAAAAAAACAAGGCACTAAAATGATAAAAACCAATTAGAAAAATTACACTAATACCTTTATGTTTTACCCTAATAATAGTAATACCCTCTAGACCAAAACTAATAACACTACACCCTTTGATTTTATAAAAAAATACAAAGAAACACCTGCCATGAAAGTTAACTGTTAGTTTTGTTAAAAATACCAAAACTATCCCCACATCCATCAAAAAACATTGTAAGTTATTTATATACCTAGAAATGACATTTTTTATCTTAGTTGACATTAAAAAATGAGTATAAACATTTTGAACATGCTTGAAACTATAAATTCTAATCTAACGATAGAGAAAATCTTTTTTTGAAAATTTCTCAAAAATATAAAGTTATTTACAAATATAAAGATGTAAATAAAATTTTTAATTTGTTATTTACAAATATAAAATTAAAAGGATAAAAAAGCTTTTCATAAGCATATAAAAAGATGACTTATTTCAAAAATGCTTATAAAAACTAAAAGCTTAAACAATTTATTTAGTTCAAAATTAACTTTTAGTTAAATAAACTAAAAGCAGCTTATTTAAGCCTTCAAGAGTTCTGCTCTTGTCTCTTCACCCCTATGGCCTAACAACAACAAATTTTTTTATTTTTTAATGGCAATCATTATATTTTATTATTATTATTATTTGTCATAGGCTCATTATATTTTCATGTCTAAGGGGAAAAAAAAAAAAAAAAGAAAAACCTCCTCGCATTATGACGTGGCCATTTTTACTGTTCTAATTATTTTTAAATATTATTTCCCATAATTCTCTTCCAAATTCCAGCCTTAAAAAGAAAACCCTTTTCCCTCCATTCTTTCTTCCTCCTAAAATTACCGTTGCAAGCTACAAAACCCTCACTCAGAGCCCCAAAAAATCCAACCGTTGGACATCTAAACCAAAGAACACAAGCGAGCAAGAGAGAGAAAGAAAAGAGAGAAAGAAGAGAGAGATGACAATGGCTGCTCCTACTCCGGCTCCGAGGGGTCGTGGCCGTCCTCATCGGAATCCCCATTCCAATACCAACAAAACCCAGAAAAATGAGGTCATCGTCGTCTCAGAGTACGAACAGTCGAGAGAAGAAAGAATCAAACAGAATCTCCAGAAAATGCAGAAGCTTGGCATTTTCGACCTTTCTCTCAAGCTTAAATCAAGCCTCAAAACCCCAAAGAACTCTTCCTATTCCAACATTAACAAAACGCCTCCTTCCATTTCCCCTCCTCTTCAACCCTCTGGTTCGATTCGACGATCTTCGAGGTAAACCGAATCATTCTCGAAAAATGTCGCTTCGTTTATTGTATTTTCTTTTCTTTGAAAGGGTAATTTTTTTGTTCGTCAACAAAAAATGAAAAGAAAAAGTTCAACCAAGCGAACCCTAAATGTTTGTTACATTGAAGATAAAATGGTATTTTTTGATCTTTCAATAAAAGTAATAGGTTTTTTGGTTCTGAATAGTATATGGGTTTGTAGTATTTTTGTACAAAAAGCACGATTGTAGTGTTTTCCATTTCCTGAAAAAAAAGTACTGATTTTTGTAGTTTTGCTTTGGTTCTCTTGGTTTAAAATGTTGTGTTCAAGATTAGTATTACCATAGTGTTTTATACCCAGAAAATAGATTTTTTCCCCTTTTTTTTTGGTTTTTTTGTTTTGTTTTGTTTTGTTTTTGTTTTTGTTTTTGTTTTTTTTTTTTTTTTTTTAATGTTGTCTCTGTAATATAAGGCTGAAGAATTTGGACCAAAAGCACGATTATATTGTTTTTACTTAATAGACAAACGATTATAGTGTTATAATCCCCGAAAAAGTACTGATTTGTTTTGGTCCTCTCGGTTTATAATGCTGTGCTTGTGGGTAAAGGTTGAAGAATTTGGACGAAAAGTATGATCATAGCGTTTCAGAAAAGTAGATTTTTTTTTAATTGGTTTTTAATGTTGTCTTTATGACTTAAGGTTGACGAATTTGGACCAGAAACACAATTATAGTGTTCTATTCCCAGGAAAAAAAGTATCGATTTTTATGGTTTTGTTTTGGTTTTCTTGGTTCTAATGTTGTGTTTATGGGTAAAGGTTGAAGAATTCGACGCCAGTTAGTTACTCAGAGGTGGATTTAGCAAAGAAGGACAAAGAGTTGGGATTTGATGAGAGTGTTCTTGCTGAGGCGGGTTCGAAGCCAGAGATATACACAGAAGAACAC
The DNA here is from genome assembly GCA_946598075.1 of Artocarpus hirsutus. Taxonomy (NCBI): domain Eukaryota; kingdom Viridiplantae; phylum Streptophyta; class Magnoliopsida; order Rosales; family Moraceae; genus Artocarpus; species Artocarpus hirsutus. The sequence continues at coordinate 39,872 of CAMOHE010051328.1, forward strand.
GAAAAGTTGTTGGGAAACACGGAGAAGAGCTGGACACTCTTTGTGGATGGTTATGGGAGTGATGGCAAGAGAATCTATGATTCAGTTAAGGGCAAAACTTGTCATCAATGCAGGTCAGGTTGTTTTCTTTGTTTTTTAGTGTGTGACGAAATTTTAAGCTATAAAACAGGACAACTCAACACGACAATGCCTTTGCAGCCAAAATGTCATTAGTTTTCTCCAATCAAAGTAAGCAAGGAATGCCACTTTAGGAACTCATTTTCTTATATGAGGATTGAGGAAATACTAAATGTACTTGCAAGTGTCACGAGTGCACGGTCTGGACTGTTGCTTTATGCTGGGCCCAATTGGGACCCACAACATACCCATATAAAATGACAGTCCAAGTTGTCCATCCGACACCTGCGAGTGCATTTAGCATTTCAATTTTCACAAATACGCTCCTATCCTGTTGGTTAGACATTTCTAAAGCTATTTAAAAGTCCAAGGACATGCCTTTCATCTTGTTCTGAAAGAAGATGAAAATAGATTGGGATATTAGCAGACTGTAAAAATGTAAAAGTACTGACTATTTATGGATTTTATTGTAAATACGAACTCATGGACCATGGATTTTATCGTAAAAACGACAGCCTAAGTTGTCCATCCGAGACACTTGCAAGTGCATTTAGCATTTCAATTTTCACGAATACGCTCCTATCCTGTTGGTTAGAGATTTCTAAAGCTATTTAAAAGTCCAAGGACATGCCTTTCATCTTGTTCTGAAAGAAGATGAAAATCAATTGGGATATTAGCAGATTGGAAAAATGTAGAAGTACTAACTATTTATGGATTTTATCGTAAATACGAACTCATGGACCATGGTTTTTTTTAATACTAAGCTTCATCTTGTTTTTTATGGATCTCATTGTCAAGTGCAAATAATTCTAGCAGCCTTTTCCCTAAGCGTATTTTCTGCGCATGTTTCTTATATCTTGCATTTATTATTATTGGAATTTTATTTTCAATTATGCACAAAGGTTGCACTATAAACATCTTTCAGGCAGAAAACTCTTGGTTATCGTACTCACTGCAGCAGTTGCAACATGGTGCAAGGACAGTTTTGCGGGGATTGTTTGTACATGAGGTAATGTTGCATTCTCTTTAAGACATTCATCTGTGCCGTAACGATCTATGTATTAATTTTACACCTTATTTTTAATTAATAGATATGGGGAGCATGTACTTGAAGCCCTAGAAAATCCAGATTGGATTTGCCCGGTCTGTCGTGGGATTTGCAATTGCAGTTTATGTAGGCAAGCAAAGGGCTGGGCTCCTACCGGTACTCTCTATAAGAAGGTTAATCCTCAATTATGCATAAATTGCGTTTTTTCTTGGTTTCTCTTTGTGCTTCCTTGTGTCTACATGGAGTAAACTTAATTGTCAACTTTCCAGATAACACGATTGGGCTTTAAATCGGTCGCACACTACCTCATTCAAACCCATCAGGCACGTACAAAACTGGGAAACAGTCGAGAGACTACCGATGAAGTTTCTGTGAAAAGGTCAATGCCCTTCTCAGATATGAATGCACTCCCTGAGGACTCCCTGGAAGTTGCTAATGACCATCCTAGATCACCAGAACTATTCACAGATCAAACCGATGATGAATTGAAGAATAATAGTGTCAATCAAAACTCTGCCAAACAATCATTGCCCTTTTCGGATATGAGACAGGATTCTGAAAATATTGGATCCCTAGACGCTGACCACAAAGTTGACGACCTCCTTGGGTCCTCAAAGCATCAACATCAAAATGAGAAGGACCACACTTGTCAGAGCAAAAAGGACAAAGAGTCGCATGAAATACAATATGGCAATGGTGAGATTGTGTTGAAAAATATTGCTGATCAGGTTACTGAATCAAGAATGGGGAGTATTGCTGACAATGATACTCCAATGGTGAAGGCAACTTCTACTGCCATTATAGTCGTTAACCATGATGATGTGTTGCTGGATGTCGATGAGAAAATTTCAGATGTTAAGCAGGCTGTAGACGGTGCTTCCTTGGAAAATAAAGTGGAGGAAGAGAAAGAAGTGTTACCATCTGATGTTGAACGTCATGGTGATGTGAGCACTCCATTGGAGAGAAGTTCAAAACTTAAGCGGAAGCATGTTCAGCCAAGCTTCGACAGTGTTGGTGGAAGAGTAAGGCAGAGGCGTCAGACGAGTCATAGCCACGGTGATGAGTTGCAAGGGCCACAAGAGAGAGAGAATTCAGATTTGAAGCAGGCTGCAAAACAGATACTAGAATCAACTTCTTCTCAACCTAGCTCAGAGAGTATTGCTGGAAGATTGCGGCCTAGGCGCAAATCAACATGAAGATTTATAATCACTTTCCCAAGAAGTAAAGGGAGCATCTATTTTGGCTAAGGTGACAGGAACTTGCTTTGATGCTCGAAAGAAACACTATTCTGTAATTTTGAGTGTGGTTCATGTGCATTTTGAATTCTGTCGGAGTCCTTCAGAAATGCTATTTTGCTGCAAGATACTGACAGTTGAGATCTTGGTGGAATGTAACTACTAAATGTCATAGTTGCAATTCTTATAATGTGCGTGTCATGCTTGCGTTATGCTTTTATTCATCTTGTTGAGGTTTCTTTGTCAAAAAAAACAAAAAAACATTAATGTGGCATTGACTTTGATCACGACCACACCCGGAGTCAAGTGGAACCTTGGCCTCTTCAGGTGCTTGGCCACGGGGTAAGAGGATTAATGGATGGAGTTCAAGACTTGTTATAGTTGTTTGGTAAGATGAAGATGGAATGCATTGAGTGGGATATTTAAAATTCTCAGCATGACTGACTCCAATTTTGATTAGAATGATTGGAGGTCCAAATTCTTACCAACCACAAAAATGGAAAAACAAAAAATAGGACCTCCACCAAAATTCTCCCCACTTGGCTCTCTCTCTCTTAAACACAACATCAAACTTGGGCTTTTCCTGCGGTCCAATTCCAAACTAGTACGGAGCTAAAATGGTCATTTGACAAACACTGAAGTATTTTGTGCTGATGATGAATTTGACAATATTAGTACCTATATTTATTCAATTCAAATTCAAAGGGTGTTTGACAAATTTAGTTGTAACTTATCAGTTTTAACTTAAATAGTGTAAAGCTTTTATGTGTTACAATATTTTCGATTCTAACTTTCAGTTCAAACATACTTTCCAAACACCCTATCACTTGTGCTTTTTTTTTTCCCCAATTGACTTGTTTCCTTTGTCAATGCAAATCACAAAGTCATCAACCAACAAGGAATATTTCTAAATGTCTGTTGAGTAACACAAACCAGAGAAGGGTTTTTGGAGTTATGGTAATGGGAACTAACATTTTTCTGTATTTCAGAAGTCAAAGCTTCTAGTGCATTATGCATACGACTATATAGTTTATATAGACCTAACCAAGAGTATTTTCACTCAACATTGCACAGATCTGGACGTCTTACTAAGGAAAACAAGGAAGGCAATCAAAAACACCCCACAATCCGCCAATAAATTGACACAACGATAAGGATGTTTTTTCTTCTTTTTTGTTCAAAATGCACCAAAGATTCGACACACTATAAGCTACGACCCCATTTTACGATCTTTGAATGGCTAATGTATTGTGCACCGACGGATGTTTAGTGATACAAATGAAGACTTGACCTATTTTTTAATATATGGCACACCCCATAATTTTCAAAGTGACAAAAAAGATAAAAGCATAATAGTTTTATTCATTTTTTTTGCTACGAAAAAAAAAGAAGAAGAAAGGACAATGATTAGAGAGAGAGAGGAGATAAACTCCACTCATTAGTTTGGAATGAATCCTCAATTCGACTTTTGACAAAGGTGGTTTTCTAGTGCTATGAAAACTCATCACTATCAACTAAATGGACATGGGAAACATGGACTAGAAAATATCAAACCATATTCTCTTTGTTGGAAGCACGCAAATGCCCTAGAAGATTTCAAGCAAAGGACAATTTGGTCAATTCAATGGGATCATATCGTTGAACTCGTCACGAGCAGTCCTAGACTACGTCTATTTATGGTTAACCCTCGTGATTTGACCAAGGGCAATTTGGTCCTCAGAAAATTTCGTTGACTACTTCCGAATCGTGTATTTGAGGCTGGCTTCAACGTGATTAAACATTATTGTATTGCCTGCTAAATCCACGTGATCGCCATGTCATGCGCAAATGACCAAACCCGTTTAACCAAAAATATTTCCAAATCAATTTATTAACTTATCAATTGTCATCAAAGGGTATCAATTATTTGACTTATTTTCATTAATCTATACATAAATGCTACATATGCAAGTTGATAATTTTGAGGTCCTTGAAGCACAATGCTAGTAGTGCCTATTGCCTTTGTATGTTTGAATGTTTTTTAAAAACAAAAACAAAAGCAAAACAAAAATTGTGTTTGTTTGAATGTTTTTATTAATTTTGGGACATCCCATTGTCAGATGTGAAGTACAGACCATGTACGGTTCAATTTTATGTCTAGAAACTATATGATGGGCATCCCCGCCCCTAGAGAAAAGCTTGACCTTTTGGTTGATCGTATTGATTGGAAGAATGTTTAATTTTGACAAACTCAAAGGGGACTAGGCTTACTTTTACATAGATGAATATTTAAAAAAAAAAAAAAGTTTTTTAAGAAAGAATAAACCATCATAACAAAAGAGTGGAGGGAGATTTGACCATGAAAACAAAACAATGACAATGGAAAAATAAAATGAAAAAAAAAAGAGAAACAATATTGTGTTTGTAGACAGTGAATCTACAATCAAGTATGAAAATGCTGATTTAGATTTATTTGAATTTATTCAAGAAACTTGGGCCCTCAAATCACCGTTAATTGGATCTATTAGCTCAAATAGATATGCAAGATCAAGATACAATAAATAGAATAAATAATGTTGTTAAAAGTAGAATATCACATGCAGGATTTACAGTGGTTCACTTTGTTAATGAAGAGCTACGTCCACTGTAATGCACTATAATATTCTATGTACAAATTACAAGAGAACAGAAAGAGATGAGAAAGCAATTGGGCAGAGTTTCTGTACGTTTTTATAACAACTTGAAATTTTAATGCATTGAAAATGCATTAAATTAAGGATTATATTAAAAAGAAAAACGTGATTTAAGGAAAAATACTGTATAATAACATGAAAATTATACGGTATTGGAATAATACAGTGTAAGGAATTACAATGATGAAATTATGCAGAATAAAAATTACACTGCAAAAGTAATGCAGTGTAAGAATTGGACTGCTTAAGGTCACGTTGTACAGGATTGGACTGTGTAGATCACAAAATTTGTATAAAAGTAAAGAGAGAGAGAAAAAAAAGGAAATTCGTGATAATTATCAACTATTTATCTCTCCTCACTTTCTCTCTCTATATTTTCTCCCTCCTCAAAATCAGTTTGAGATTTCGAGCTCCGTTTTCGACACCTCTCACACCATTGGAAAGCTCTCGATGAGCTGAGCTCAACGATGTGCTAAACAGCCCAAAACATCGCCGGAGGAGGGCTCATGCGCTGCCCAAAGTAATGGTGAGACCCATTTTTTTTCGAGCTGATATCTTCACCTCCGACCACCAATCGAGGTGATTTTGGTGTCTATGGACTCAGTGTGAGGAAAGGAGCAGGATGACATCTTTTTCCCAGCTCAATTTTGGCTGAAAAAGTCTCGTCAGAGCCGCCCTATCTTCGCCGTGGCACCACCGTCGGAGCCGCCATCTCTGGTGGCGGTGAGGCACACCGCTGGTGCCAAAACGATAAGAGTGGGATGGCCATCAAAAGCCCCCACTCAATTGCACGGTAGCACAACCGTCGGCTGAAGAACGACCAACGCCCACCACCGTCGTCATGAGAAGCTCGGGTTTGTCGTTTCAGCCAAAATTATACCAAATTGAGAGCACCACCACATTCAGAGGAGTGAGAGGAGCAAGTTTAGCCCCTTAATTGCACGAAACCACCACGGGAAAGTGAAGAACCGCCTCCGCCTTGGAACGCCACCGTGGTAGAGGTGGGACCTCCGTTCCAGGCGATGTGAGTAGCCCCACCATGGGGGAACTGCTCAGAGGGACCTGGGGAAGTTTTTCCCCAAGTCAATTTCACGACATCATCGCCAGAAAGCTGGGATCGGAGTGGCCCTATCTCGCTGTTGACAGCAACTTCGATTGGAGTAGATGGAGGCAAAATTGGAAGAAATTAACCCCACCAATGGATGCAGGAGGGTCGATTTAGGGGAGGTAGGCTCAAGCTCAGCCACCAATGAGGCCAATTGACGCTGGTCAACGGACGTTTTGGGGTTTTACGATCCGGACCTCCGATTGACGATCTGAGACTGCCTCCTGACTCGTTTCGAAGCTCTGAACGCAACGGTGACCTCTTTTTGAGCTAATTCCACTCCGATAAAAATCATCTAGTACCGACTGTACGCGAATCGAGGCGATTCAAACAGCAATATCGGAGTCCATAATGACATGTTAAAGAATGTTTGACCTCCAGGAAGCATTCCTAGCCATTTATGGTCACTCGAGGAGCACTGCAAAGGATGCTTCACATACTATGGATACAACGAGGTACAACCAGACCCGCTTAGCTCGGAGTCCAAGTAAGTAGCAATCTCGCCTGCAATATGTACTGTATTAAAATGCATTGTTTTAAATGCTAAGTTTTAAGGTTTTAAGTTCAGTTCAGGAAAGAATGAAGGAAAATGACACGAAGGGCACAATGGTCACTTTATGAAAAAAAGACCAAAACGGACCCGAAACGTTTGATATCGGGAAACATTTCTTAGTGGTAATTTTTTCGTATTATGTATGTAAGGGAATGTTAAAGTTAAGTAATGAGTTTTGTCAAGTTACAAAATGGACGAAAAACCCACCAAGGGTAAAATCGTCATTTTTACAAAAATGGCTAGAACGGAGCCGAACACTCCGATTTAACATAACGTTCTTAGACGAAAAATATTCTGTAATACGTTAAGTAACGTGACCGTCATGTGTGACGAGAGTTTTAATAAGGATGTTCAAGTAAACGAGAGGTAACCCAGCGGGTTACAAAATTAAGGAAAGACAAAGGTAAACCGACAGTATATCAAATTGTGAACAAGAGGAAAGAATGGTTAATGCATATGTTTTATTATCAATCGTGTGGATTGATAATAAAGAAAGTTAATTGATGAGTCGGCTGTTGTAACGCCCCTATATGGGGGTTAACAGTATTGAATAAATAAAAATAAACTTAGATTCAATATTATTTAAATCTATTAAACAATGCCCATGGGTCTTTAAACAAAAATAAATATTTAAAATACAAACCACAGTTTTTGATGTAGCACCAAATATTTAAAATACAGTCATCATCAACATAGTACAATTCTCAAATAACTTAACACAGCCATCACAAAGTAAATACGAATCTTACAAAATCTAGACGAGTTACAATTTAACAAAGATCTTCCAACATGAATTCAACAGTGTTGTTGCTTATTCCTCGTCAAATAAGTTGCACTGAGTTCCACCTGAGAGATGTAGATATGATAAGGATGAGCATCAACATGCCCAGTAGGGAAAATCATTACTCATCTTAAGGTTTATTCATTACCACATTAAAACTACATGGTTAGTTAATTTACATCATATACCAGATTATGAGGTTTATTATGATCATCTCTTGTGGATACCATAGTTAACCATTACCAGGTTTCACACTTATACATACATATAAATATTACAATTCACCATTATTCCTAGGTATCCACATTACACAAAGTATCACTCAATTTATCGAAACCCAAATGGGCGTGCTTGGCCACCCTCCAAACATTCCGAGGGTATTCCGGTGAGGGGACATTAAGCCCCGAGTCCTCACCAAGTCGATTCCTGTACAGTGCGTTCTGGGACTTTCGACCCAAGGAAGCGTCATCACCTTCCCCCTATTTTACCTTTTAGGGTATTCGTGCCCAAGGACGTAACCGCCGCCCTCTTCACGTTTCA
>CAMOHE010051328.1:47942-113491 GCA_946598075.1 Artocarpus hirsutus
TCACTAATTGCAAGAAAGGCTAGAGATATGATTTGATGATGATTTTGGTATAAAACTCATGAGAATATGTTTATTATGATTATATAATGCATGCTGCCTATTTTGAAATGGTTTTGAGATTTTGAATAAGAATAATATGCTTTGGGTTTAAGAAAAACTTAACATTCCATAAACCTTGTATTATCTCTATGGGCAGTAGCTCTTTCTTGAAATTCTGGGATTAAATGAAAATGAATCTTGTAAATTGGTTTACATATTTTAAAAGTAGACATTCTAAGCTTTCCAACGAGCTATCATGAGCCTAAATCGGAGTTATATTTTATTTTCTACGAATTTTTCAATTCTCGGATTGGAAACTAGTAAACCTACTAGTGATAGTATACCACCCGTCTACCTTAAGTAAACCATCCTAAGTGATTTATAAATCTTATTAGAGACTGAAATATATAGATTTATTTATGGATGTGGTTACATGTTATGCTTTAGTTTTAATTGTCCTTATGCACACCTTAGGATCGAGGGTGTGTGGAGCTTACGTTAATTGAATTCGAAGATTAAAGGATTGTTGAGAAGCTTGAAAGGTAGGGATTCTATTACTCATCTTTAGTGAGGTTTTTATGGAATTTAAATTGATTGTTTTACCACAAGATATATATATCTATGTTGAACTGCTATTATATGAGAATCACATATGGAACTATGACATGAACTCGCCTTGTATTGATTAGCAAGGAGCATAATGAATTAACATATGTTGTTATAAGTTGAAAAGCATGGTTAGGAAGATTGACTCTTTAAATGATGATTAAATATTGAGGAAATGGTGAAACGTGCAGAGGGCGGCGGTTACGTCCTTGGGCACGAATGCCCTAAAAGGTAAAATAGGGGGAAGGTGATGACGCTTCTTTGGGTCAAAAGTCCCAGAACACATTGTACAGGAATCGACTTGGTGAGGACTCGGAGCTTGATGTCCCCTCACCGGAATACCCTCGGAATGTTTGGAGGGTGGCCAAGCACGCCCATTTGGGTTTCGATAAATTGAGTGATACTTTGTGTAATGTGGATACCTAAGAATAATGGTGAATTGTAATATTTATATGTATGTATAAGTGTGAAACTTGGTAATGGTTAACTATGGTATCCACAAGAGATGATTATAATAAACCTCATAATCTGGTATATGATGTAAATTAACTAACCATGCAGTTTTAATGTGGTAATGAATAAACCTTAAGGTGAGTAATGAATTTCCCTACTGGGCATGTTGATGCTCATCCCTATCATATTTACATCTCTCAGGTAGAACTCAGTGCAACTTATCTGATGAGGAATAAGCAACAACACTGTTGATTTCATGTTGGAAGATCTTTGTTAATCTGTAACTCATCTAAATTATGTAAGACTCGTATTTACTTTGTGATGGCTGTGTTAAGTTATTTGAGAATTGTACTATGGTGATGATGACTGTATTTTAAATATTTGGTGCTACACTAAAAACTGTGGTTTGTATTTAAAATTTTCTTTTGTTTAAAGACCCATGGGCATTGTTTAATAGATTTAAATAATATTGAATCTAAGTTTATTTTTATTTATTTAATACTGCTAACCCCCACATAGGGGCGTTATAGGTATCAAAGCCATGGTTTTACAGATTTTTTTATAGGTTTGTGATCATGTTATGTACATAAATTATGTGATCTTAATGTCTTCTTTGCATGAATTATATTTTTAGAGAGTTGACACTCTATGGTTTCTATATAATTATATGTTGTCTTGAGATTATATGGTGAATGTTTTTTAATTAATCATTGTTGATTAAATTTCTATTTTACTTATTATATTAATTAATTAATTTTGCTGGTTATAGTTTCTTAGATGGTAGAATGTATATCTAGATTTTTTATGTAATTAAATGGTGGTTTATCATCACTGTCTAGGATTTATTATTTTAATTTTTGGTCTGTAAATTTATATTAAAATAATTGTTCAAAAGAAAGGTAGATCTAGAAGATGGAATTAATTGCTTGGCCATTTTTTTTTGTGTTTATAAAATTTTTGTGAGTTTTTTGAGTTGTTATTAAAATTAAAACTACAAAAATAATGAAGAAAAGGGCTTTTTGGATTCTAGACTGTGATGGCATGGTTGGCCGGGATATACATAGTTCGATCTACTACGAGGCGGTAGAAAGCCATTTTCTATTATTTTGGTGAGGTTTTTCTTTTATGGAACAATTTTGAGAAAAACAAATAAGATTTTATGATAATCAGAGAATTAAAATTCGATCTATATAAGATTTAAATGAAGATGGACATTACGTAACGAAGGATACTACTAGAAGATACAAGATTAAGAATGATAAAATGTTTTGATTAATTTTTGAAATCTTTATTTTCTTTTCTCTAAGATAGAACCATAATATTACGATTATTTGTTGTATTGCTTGTTGTGTTGCTTGTTTACATTATAATATGTTTTTGCCATGTATGTTGATAACTTGTCATGTAGAATAGGGAATGTCACTCATTAAAAAGTGTTCATATATGTTAACATAAAATCTTGATTTCTAAAATATTGAGTAGGAAAAGGTTTTTGAAGAGAGAACCTAGGCCTCCATCATTGGTTCATAGGTAACATAAGGTGGTTTTGACCCCTAGGAAAGGATATATCATTACCGAGTTAGATCTTCAAGAGGATAATTTGCTTTAGCATGTTTTATCGTTGCTCACCCCTAGGTGTCAATTATAAACCATAGATAAAGTAGTTGAAACAGTGGCTAAACACTCAAGATTAATTTTATTATTAACCTTCTATAGGAGCTATGTTATTAAAGTTAATGGCCAAAGAAAGCAATTATTAGTATATGCTATGTCAAAATGATCTTACATGGTATATACTAATAGAGGGGATCTATATTCCTAATTGAATTTGATAAGTCTCCTTTAGGTTTCTCGTTGAATTCTAAGAGGAATTATCATTGTAAAATTGTGATTTTTTTTCATGTTTTTGACACATAAACACATTGTATGCTTCTTGTTTGTGTTATCTTATTAAATTGTTATTGAATGTTTGCTTATGTTTGATATATAAATCTTTACTATAGATCAAAATATCTAAAAACACTTTATCTTTGACACCTAACAAAAACACTTTAATTGGTGGGAACTATAGTGATCAAAAACGAAACTTAAATATCATCCTATACTTTGAGAAACTAAAATTTATGCTAACGACATCGTGTCCCCCTGTGCCTGCAAGCAAATCCACCTGTGAACAAATCCAAGTTGCATGGTTGTTGGAAGGATGCTGCTAATTAGGCCCGCTGCTATACATGGCTATCATGAATAACATGCTATAGGTCACATGAAGATCATGAAACTGCTAGGTAGATCATGGATAATATTGAGAACATGTTTAGAGGCCAAGCCTCGATAAAGGGCAAGGGGCTCTTTGGAAGCTTCTCAACTACAAGCAAAGACCAAGGACACTTGTGAAGGAGCATATGATGTTGGTCATGGGTTACATCTCTGAGGCTCAAACTCATTGAGCTGACATTGCTACTGAGTGACAGATGACTATGGTTTTTGAGATTCTTTCTAAGGAGTTCATCCCATTTAGAACTTCATATAACTTGAGTAATAGATAGGATGTGACTTTGACAGAGTTCATAAAGTAGTTGCAGGAGTTTGAAAACTTGATCAAGGAAGCTCTAGCCAGTGGCGAGACGAATTTAGTGGTTGTATTTGGTTCCAATTCCAATTTTGAGAATAGAAAAAAGTAAAAAGCCAAGAACAGGAAGTCTTCTATTCAAGCAAAGGGCAAGGATAAAAAGAAAAAGAAGAAGAACCTACTAAAGTGTTTCTTCTACGAGAAGGTTTGGCACATCAAGAAGAATTGTAAGGACTTCCTAGTTGTTGAGACTTGCTTAGTTGAATAATCAAGTGACACTTTGGTCATAGAATTTGGAGCTACTAATCATATTTGTGTTTCTCTAAAGGGGTTTAAGGAGACGAGAAGTCTGCTATATGAGCACTTTACGTTATGGATGAACGATGGATCTTTAATGTTAACTGAAGCAGTAGGAGACGTCCATCTTTATTTTGATAGTTATAGGAGTATAGTTTTGAGAGATTGTTTTTATGTTCCAAAACTTTAAAGGAATTTAATTTCTATTGCTTGTTTATCTAAGGATTGTTATTCAGTTTCTTTTAATAATAAAATTATGATTCGTAAAAACAAATCTATTATTTATAGTGGATGGATATAAAACAACCTGTATTTTATCAAACCTAAGGTCAACTCAACAGTAAGATTAACAATGACTCTTAAAAACTTAAAACTTCTAACTCTAATAAGACTTACCTTTGGCACTTGTAATTAGATCATATTGGCTTAAATAGGATCCAAAGCTGGTAAGGGATGGACCTTTAAGTCATTTAGAGGTGAAATCTATACCATAATGTGAGTCTTGTTTAGAGGGCGAAATAACCAAAAGACCATTTGGGTTGAAGACAATCGAGCCAAAGGTGTTCTAGAACTTCTGCATAGTGATATTTGTGGTCCCACGAATATCAAGGCACGAGGAGGATATGAGTATTTTGTTACTTTTGTTGATGATTACTCAAGATATGAGTATGTCTACCTAATGCAGCATATAAGCAAAACTTTTGACAAGTTCAAGGAATTTCAAGCTATAACGGAAAAGCAATTAGGTATGCCCATAAGACACCTCAATCCAATTGAGGTGGAGAGTAACACTTCGTTGAGTTCTTAGGACACTTAGTGGAGAATGGGATTTTATCCCATTTGACTACATCAAGCACTTTGCAATAGAATGGCATGATTGAGAGAAGGAATAAGACTTTGTTGGAAATGGTTAGGTTTATGATGAGTTATTCGGCGTTGCCTTCATCTTTTTAGGATTTGCACTACAAACCATATGTTATCTTTTGAACAATGTGCCTTCAAAATCAGTTTCTAAAACTCCTCACAAGTTATGGACATGTGGGAAGACATCTTTAGACTATATTCATATATGGGGATGTCCAACTCATGTCTTGGACAAGGAAGCAAATAAGTTGGAAGCACGTTTGAAGGTGTAACAACCTGATATTTTAATGCATTGAAAATGCATTAAATTAAGGATTATATTAAGAAGAAAAACATGATTTAAGGAAAAATACTATATAATAACATGTAAATTATACGGTATTGGAATAATACAATGTAAAAAAAATACACGGATGAAAATATGCAACATACAGATTACACTGTAAAAGTAATGTAGTGTAAGAATTAGACTATTTAAGGCCACACAGTACAAGATTTGACTGCGTAGACCACAAAATTTTTATATAAAAGTAAAGAGAGAGAAAAAGAAAAAAAAAGAAAAAAAAGAAAAAATTCAGATAAACTTAGCTGTTTCTCTCTCTACATTTTCTTTCTCCTTCTTAAAAATCAATTTGAGAATTCGAGCTCTGTTTTCGACACCTCCCACACCATTGGAAAGCTCTCAAGGAGCTGAGCTCAATGGTGTGCCAAGCAGCCCAAAAGGCCGCCGGAGGAGGGCTCACGCGTAGCCCAAAGTGGTGGTGAGACCCAAATTTTCCTGAGCTGATTTCTCCTCTTTTCGACTACCAATCGACGTGATTTTGGTGTCTATAAACTCAGTGTGAGGAGAGGAGCAGGATGGTACCAAGTTCCTAGCTTGATTTCAGCTGGATCGGCCTCGATGGACCACCCCCAATGAAGCCGCCGTCTCCGGCGACGGTGAGGCACACCGCCAGTGCCAAGAGGGTCAGAAGGGGACGGTGAGCTGAACCCCTCCCTCAATTTTAGGCAACAGTCATTGGAAAAGGCCCAATGAACTACTTGTTTTGCATCGTTAGCTTATTGTCAACTTTGCTGCTCCCGTCGATGGTGAGCCAAATTGGAGTGTCGATCACGATCAGAAGAGCACAGGTAACGTATAGGTGCCTTCAATTTTGCAAAACGTCGTCGGATTGACAGAGAACGGCCTCTGCCTTGGAGCGTTGCCGTGGTGGAGGTGGAGCCATCGATCTAGGCAGAGTCAAGCAGTCCCACCATGGGGGAACTGCTCAGAGAGGGACGGGAAACATTTTCCCCAGCCCAATTTCACGGTAGCATCGTCGGAATACCATGAACGGAGCCACCGGTTTTGGCCGTGGTACCCGTGCCCAATTCATGTAGATGGAGGCCAAATTGAGTAAAATTGACCCCACCATTCGACTTACGAGGGTCGATTTAGGAGGGATAAGCTCAAGCTCAGCCATCAACGAGGCCGTTTGACGCCGGTCAACGGCGGTCAACGGTCGATCAAAGGCTGTTTTGGGATTTTACGATCTGGACCTCCGATCGATGATCCGAGATGGCCACCCAACTCATTTCGACGTTCTGAATGCAATGGTGACCTCTGTTTGAGCTAAGTCCACTCAGGTGAAAATAATCTCGTATCGACTGTACGCAGATCGAGGCAATTTAAACTGCGTTATCAGAGTCCAGAATGACATGTTAAAGAATGTATAATCTCCAAGAAGCATTCCTAGCCATTTATGATCTCTCGAGAAGTACTACAGAGGATGCTCCACATACTGTTGATACAGCGAGGTACAATCGGACCCACATAGTCGGAGTCCAAGTAAGTAGCAATCTCACCTATAGTATGTACTGTATTAAAATGCATTGTTATGGATGTTAAGTTTTAAGGATTTAAAGTTCAGTTAAGGAAAGAATGAAGGAAAAATAGACTAAGGGCAAAATGGTTATTTTATGAAAAATGACCAAAACGGACCCGAAACGCCCGATGTCGAAAAACGTTTCTTAGTGATAATTTTTCATATTATGTATGTAAGGGAATGTTAAAGTTACGTAATGAGTGTTGTCAAGTTACAAAATGGACGAAAAACCCGCCAAGGGTAAAATCGTCATTTTTATGAAAACGACTAAAACGAAGCCGAACACTCTGATTTAGAATAATGCCATTAGATAAAAAATGTTCCGTAATACGTTAAGTAATGTAACCGTCTTGTGTGACGAGAGATTTAACAATGGATGTTTAATGTTTATGTTTTATTATCAATCGAGTGGATTGATAAAAAGGAAGATTATTAATGAGTCAATTGTCGTATGATCAGGACACAGAAGCCGACCAACGAAAGGAAAAGGAATGAGAAAGGAACGAGATAGGAATGGAACAGAGAACGCTAGTGCTATAGATATGTAAGTTCAAACCTCACCTACAGCATGAAGTAAAAGATTTTCAAATGCTTATTTATATGTTTGCAAATGTGTTTGCAATTGCTTTGCAAGTTAATTTTAAAGTATATTTGCATTTATTATGCAAATAGTTTTAAAGTTTAAAACAAGATTTACAATGAGTTTGCAATTGTTATGTTTAAAGTCTATTGCATATTGATATGCATAACGTGTTTAAAAGTATAAGTTATGATTTTCAGAATATTTTAAAGTATGTTTTGCATTTTGACAATTTATAATATTTTATAGTTTAAGTTATAAATTTTATGATGCATTTGTTATGCATTCAATTAAGTTTCGAAATAAAAGTTGTGATTTGCAAAATATGATTGCATTACATGTTGCATATGTTATGCAATAAATGTTAGAGTACATGTTATGACTTGTGAAAGGTGGTTGCATTACACGACGTATTTGTTACGTAATGAGTTGCATTTATTATGCAATAAATTTCACGGTACAAGTTATGAATTTCAATCATGTTTACACATGCTGTGACTACATTTGACATGCTCACAAAAGATAATAAGAGGGTAATGTAAAGATAAAGGAAAAGTTTCGTACCAGCCTCTGTGTTATGAGGTAATGAATGTAAAGTTAAAGTTTGACCTCCAAGGTGTGAGGTATTTGACCACGTGATCGATGGTCTCAAGTCTTCCGCAAGGGAAGCATCATGTATATGATCTCATGATTAATGAGATAGTACGAACACTAAAGTAAAATAAAGGAAGTGATTGTAAGATAAGGACATGAATGGAAAGTTAATGAAAGATAAAGAAAGTTAAGAAACGAGAATAGTAAGTTAAATTAAGAAAAGAATGTTCATAAAATGCTCATAATTGAAGGTACATAATTGAGCATAATTAGAATCATGCATTATGAATTTGCTTGTATTCCCTATTACAAAGTTTTATGTTAAATGCTTATGAAAAATATATTGAGAAAAGTTTTATGTTGAATGTTTATAAAAAACATTTGTATGTTATGAAAAACATTCTGAGGAATGTTTTATGATAAATGTTTATGGAAAATATTTTCATGTTTTCAAGAAAGGTGTATAAACGACGTGTTATGAAAAGCATATAAGGAAACGTTTATGAAAAACGTTTTATAAATGTTTTATGAAAACTATTTATGAGAAACATTTTATGAAAAGTGTTTATGAAAAACGTTTATGAGGAATGTTTCAAGAAAAAGGTTTTTATGAGGAAAGATTTAAAGTATGTTTAAACGCTTTGTGAGTTTATGTTTGAACTTACTGAGCATAAGCTCATAAGAAATTTTTCATGCTGTAGGTAATTTATGGGTGACCAATAGGAACCGTTAGAAGAGCTGGGTGCTGCGGAAGGACAGATGCAAAGTTGTGGGAATGGATACCACTACAGTTTGCTTCCGCGACACAAAGAAAAGGTTTTACACTATTTAATGTAATGTTTTCAAGGTTTTTAAAGAAATCAGAGTTTTTAAGAAATGTCTTCAAAGGTTTTAAATTACATTATACAAATTGTGTTATAAAATTATGAAGTGATGTTTTAAGCTATGATTAGTAAATGTTTCTTATTAAGTTTTAAGAAATGATTTGAAATGGCTTTAAAGGCAAATGTTGAGCGTGGTCTCAACTTGAATGGTGACAAAGGTCGCAATAGTTTTGAAGTAGGTTTTAAAGAATGTTAAATATTTAAGAAAATTTTTTGTAATTCAGTATTTTCTTACTAAGTAAGTAAGATTACTGTACAAGTAATCATGTTTTATGAAAGTTAAGTGATGGCCGAAAAGGCGGGTCGTCACAGAAGGTGTGCGTGTTTGTAGGATATCCATAAGGGATAAAAGGTGGTTATTTCTATAACCCCAAAAAAATAAAGTCGTGGTTTCTACGAATGCAACTCTCCTTGAGGAGAGTTACATGAATGACTTTAAGCCTTATAGTAGAGTGTTATTTGAGAAGTTCATGAGTGATTCGATCACTTTAGGGTTCTAGTTGAAACCCATGCAATCGACATAGAAAAACTAGCTGAACAAAAGCCTAGAGAGCTTCGACATAGTGGGATGATCGAGCATTAACCCGAGAGGTATATGTTCAATGGTGACGCTTACTTGACTGAACTGGTTGATCATAACACGGATCCTTACACTTACAAAGAGGCTATGGGGACTGTTGATTCAAAGCTCTAGATAGAAGTTATGAACACTAAAATGAAGTCTATGAAAACTAAACAAGTTTGAGAGCTTATGGACCTTCTTGAATGGGTAAAACCATAGCGTGTAAATGGGCCTACAAGAGAAAGAGAGGTATGGATGGGAAATTCGAAGCCTTCAAAGCTAGATTGGTAGTAAAGGGTTACATGTAAAAGGAAGGAATTCGTTATGGGGAAAACTTTTGCCTATTGACATGCTTAAATATATCCACATTTTTTGTCCATTGTTGTCGCCCTCAATTATGAGATTTAGCAAATGGATATCAAGATAGCTTTTTTTGAATGACTATCTTAATGAGACCATATATGGTATAGCTAGACAGGTTCAAAGCTAAGGGTCAAGAGAATAAGGTCCCTAAGCTACTAAAGTCTATTTATGGACTTAAGTAAGGTTTCCATTCTTGGAACATAAAATTTGATCAAGTGATTAAGATTTATGGGTAAGAACAAAACATGGATGTACTATGTGTTTACAAACACATTAAGGATAAAAAGGTGCTTTTTCTACTGCTTTATGTAGATGACATTTTGCTTGTTGTTAATGACATAGGGGCACTGTCATTAAGCAGTTTGACATGAAGGACTTGGGTAAAGCTAATTATGTTCTCGGTATCTAAATCTTTCGAGATAGGAAGAATAAGATGATAACTTTATCCCAAGCAACCTATATAGACAAGATTCTCGAGAAGTATGCAATGCATAATTCCATGCAAAGTAGGCAACCATCTAGGTCTGGAATTACTCTTTCTAATAAATACTCTCCAAAGTCTGACGAAGAAAGATAATACATGAGGAATTTACCTTATGCTTTAACAGTAGGTAGTCTCATGTATGACATGCTTTACACACAACCTGACATATACTATGTGGTCAGGATAGTGAGTCAATTTCAGTCAGATTCAAGACCTAACCATTAGGTTGTAGTTGAGCATATTTTCAAGCACCTAAGAAAGACTAGATATTGTATGCTAGTGTATTCTAGTAACACCTTTTAGATACACTAATTTAGATTTTCAATCCTGTTTGGATTCAAGAAGATAAACTTCAAGATTTGGGTTTACTCTAGGAAGAGGCGCCATTGTTTGGAGAAATGTCAAGCAAGATTACACTTCAGATTCAATAATGGAGGCTGAAAATGTGACAATTAGTGAAGCTTCAAAAACAGCTATGTGGCTCTACAAGTTACTTAGAGATCTTGAGATAGTTCCTAGCATGGGTAAGTTGATAATGTTGTACTGTGATAACACTATAGCGATAGCTAATGCTAAAGAACTAAGATTTCATAAGAAGAGTAAACATATACATCGAAAGTATCATGTGATAAAGGACTTCATAGAGATTGGACATGTTGCAGTATGCAAGATCGCATCCAAGGACAATATAGTTGATCCTTTCATGAAGACACTACCAACGAGGGCTTTTGAGAAGTACATAAAGGCTATGGGAATGTGTAACATGTCGTGTTTACTCACTTAGAGCAAGTGTAAGATTGTTAGATTAAGTGCCCTAAGGATTAAATGATGTAATAATTTTTGAAGACATTTAGTCAATGAAGAGTTTATTATTTATTTTCAAATATCAAATGTTGTCATCTTTATGTTCGTTTGTGTTAAATATGTGTGATAAGCATACAAAAAGTCTAAGACTATTAGTCTAACTCTTTAGAATCGTGTATATGATAGACATATTATGTGAAAGATATGAATCTTAAATGTGATAGTCTAAATGATAAGGTCCGCAATTGAGGGACTAAAGTTGAGCGCTTTATTCATGTTAAGATTATTATGTTGTCTACATTCCTAATAGGAAATGACTTTTCTTGGTCATCGGAATTGGACTCTACAAGTATAAATATTGGTATATTGTCATAAATGACGATATATTGAATCGAGATTAAAGGTGAATTGATTTAATTTATAATTCTGTTTGTTTAAATTAATTCATTTTAGAGAATCATATGTGTCATATCTTAATCCTGAAATGAATTAATGTTGGAAAAATAATATGCAGTGAAATTTTAAAAATTTTTTATATCAGAGTATTTTTCAAAACACAAGTTTGAAATGCTATATGCATAAATTAACTAGATCTTACTAACGTCTATATGCTGAAGAACTCCTGCAATTTGTGAAGAGAAGTAACGTTCCAGAAGAGTCTCAACCAACTGGTCTTCTTTGCTATTCTCTATCTAGAATCGAAGTGAGTGTGGGCTCATACGTACAGCTCTTCCACCAGGCAATTCTCCTTCTAACCAATTGAGAGAACCCAAAGCTAGTGTTTGTGATTTATGAACAAGAGCTCTTAGGGAGTTTTCAAAATCTCACCAATAGAGCTTCACTCTTAATCTCTCAATTGATTTCAATAATAATGAGACTCACTCCCTTTTATAAAGGTTGGGCCCAGGAGTCAATCCTTATCAGATAATGCCTTAAAATTCAAATCATATTCAAATTTGGATCAATATTTGATGAAATCCATGTGAAAACGTGTGATCTTTTTATCACACGATCAACATGTCGATCTGTCTAACTGACATGCCAAACTTGCCCCATCAGCAGGCTAAACCTGAGGATCAACATGCCAAACTTGCAATAAAAAATCCCAACAAATCTTTTATTTTTCACCCAAGATTCTATAGGATAAAGTCTTAGTTGTAATTCAAATAACCCAAAAGAGAAGTTATCTAATTAAAACAACTTTATCTAGATAATCTCTAGGAAAATAAATGAATTCCTAATAATTCTACAAGTTTATCCAAATTTAATTTATTCAAAATTAAATTAATTGATAAACAGACAAGAATTATCCGATCCCAATAATTCAACAAGTTTATCTTGAATTAATTTTGTCACAAAATTAATTCAACCGATAAACAGGCATGTTGATTCTTCCACATTTCAACCAATCTAACAAATCTGACATAAGTCACCAATTATTAGAAAAGCACGCTATATCGTTACAGGATTTTTGTGAGTTAGCAAAGGGGACCAAATAGACCTATATAGTTCAAGCTCCCGATAATTATGATACCCAATGTGCTAGATCTACATCTCATAATTATCAACTCCAACGCTACTCCACTAAAAGCTTGGAGCTGTACTTTCAAACTATATAGAATTACAAAGCCCATATAGCTAAGTCTCCATGACATATTATAATATATCGTATCCCTATAGGATTATCCATAATCAGCTTAAGGACAAGTTCTGTCTTACCTTCCCCCTTATTTTTATCTTATGTTCCATTATCTCACCATCTAAAAACCTACCACCCACAGACAGTATACCATTTGATTACACTTATGTATCCAAATGGTTGAGCGCTCTAGTTTTTCAATTATAGAATAACACATATAAGAGGATATCACTACTCTTAAAGAGGAGCTATAGATTCCATATTTATGAATAACAGGTCTACGCTATCAAGAGTCATGCCTCTAGTATACCGACATGCGTACCACTATTAAAATGTGGGTGTCACCTTTTAGTACATCAAAAGACATAAGTCAAGACAATTGGCCCACTATTCATTTTAGGATTAAGATACAATACAAATGATTGTCTAAAGTGAATAGATTTTCTGAGACAAAATTATGAATCCGAATCAATTCACTTTATGTCCCGATCCAACAAATTGTCAGCTATGACAACGTGCCAATGTTTCTATTTACAGAGTCCACCTCAAATAGCCAAGACAAACCATCTCCCAATAGGGATATAGACAACATGGCAATCTTTACATGAATAAAGTATCCAACTTTATTCCCTCAATTGCAGATTTTATGATTTACACTGTCACCTTAAGAATTATGTCTTTTGCATAATCTGTCCATCATATGCTTAATTCTTAAAGGTTTAGACCGATAGTCTCAAACTATTGTTTACTTAACATACATTCAACAAATATGAATGTAAAGAGGACAAGATTTGGAATATAAAAAATAAATAAATTCTTTATTGATAAAAATATCTCTAAAAACATATTACATTTTTACTCCTTAAGGCATATATGTCTAACAATCTCCACTTGCACTAAGTGAGTAAATATGACAAATCTCGCATCCCCATAGCTTCCACATGCCTCTCGAAGGCTTTCCCAGTAAGTGTCTTTGTGAATGGATTAGCTAAACTATCCTCTGACTTGATTTTGTACACCGTGACATGCCCGCCCTCGACGAAGTTATTTATCATAAGATACTTAAGATCAATATGCTTACTTTTCTTGTGAAATCTTAGTTCCTTAGCATTAGCTATCACCATATTGTTATCACAGTATAGTGATACTGCCTTATTCATATTAGGAACTACCTTAAGATCCCTAAGGAACTTGCGGAGTCACACTACTTCTTTTGAAGCATCACTAGTTGCCACATACTAGGCCTCCATCGTTGAATCCCAAGTGCAATCTTGCTTCACACTTCTCCAACTGATGGCATCGCCGCCTAGAGTAAACACAAAACCTGAAGTCAATTCCTAAAATCTAGGCAGGATTGAAAATTTGAGTTAGCATATCCTAGAGTAGTCAAATCCTCACCTGAATACACAAGCATATGCCCACAAGTCCTTCTCAGGTACTTGAAAATATGCTTTACTACAACCTAGTGGTTTGGTCTAGATCTGCCTGAAATCAACTTACAATCCCTACCGCATAATAAATATCCGATAATGTGCATTGTTGGGTTTTATGATTTAAATACGCAATAGAAAATTAAAAATTAATTCCCACAAAACCCTCGTAGGATCCATGCAATTCGATTAGATTGATAATAAAGTCATGGAACTTACCAGGATGACAAAAAGGGCAAGATTCTGGAAGGAAAAGAGCGGGTCACTCTGGTGACACCCAAACTCAAGCTTTTAGTATTCGGGATTAGATTCAGACGTTGTTACTTAAAGCAACGTCCTCTGTAGGTATCCACACGAACAGACTCTCTCAAAAACAAATTGGTGTGCTAGCACCCTCCTTTTTGCGTTAAATGACTCTCTCTAATTTTTAGGGTTTTAATGTCTTTTGCCTTTTCTCTTCTTAATTCGACTAGACTCCCTAAAACAGATATATATATATTGACTTCGAGATAGAGTCAGATTTTAACTAGGGTAAACTGTAATTCGAATATGATTCAGAATATCTAGATAATGTCTATAATTTGAATATGATTCAGATAATCTAGATAATGTCAGATTCAATGAACTTAGACCTATCTAGTACATCGAATCTAGACATTATCAGGTTCATCAAACCTAGACACAGTTAACCCAAAATTTGTTCTTGGTCTGTTCTAAGTGTGCGACCCTATAGGTTCACATAACGTTGGTAGTGAGCTTGAAATTCTGTTTCTAGCCCACAAATTATAAGCAACCTCTAGCAAGACATTATTACTACCCAAGTTATGCCAATGTCAATAATCCGACATAACCTAATTCACAATAAGTATTAAAATCCTTTTCTCACTAAATACCTTAATTAAACATAAGGCATGGTTTATGTCATCCTTATACTATTTAATCATATTATTTCTTGATCTTAAGTAGACTGATATTGATAACCCTTATCAATTCATTCCAGTATGGTGATACATTTTTCTTCAGTCTAAGTTATCGAGGGGCCCATAGATATCTTTCTCATAATAAATGAGGGACAAATTCCTTCTTAATCACTCATATTCCTCATATGATTCACTCTATATCCAATAACAATCCATTCCATCATCCTGTTAAAGATAATATTAGATTGTGTCAAAATATAGAACTTTTCACGTAGGAAACCATGGTGATTTCAGGTCGGAGGACTAGGATAATACTATTGTGATGAATATCACTTATGACAATTATCCATGCAGTATTCTCATAGCCGGTCAATCTAATACATCATTTCTCAAATATGTATCTATGAGTTGACTTAGTATCTCATACACATGACTAGTAAAACATAATCATCAATCAAACTTCATACTAATCTTCATTCATTATTATCCCAATAATAATGACCGACTTGGGATAATTTAGAATATAATTCAATTTTCACCTAAGAGTTTTACTATCAAGTCACATACTTGATGTCCTTAGGTAGAATTAACTATTCATAGAATTAGAATAAAAAATAATAATGAAAATGCCTCTTTATTAATAAAATACAAATGTAATGAAATCAATATGTAGTCATTACATAATTGGCCTAGGGCACATCACTAATATAGCATGGCATACATGAGACTACACACTATCGAAGTATAAGGCACCTTGTTCATGTATTCTCTTTCTTCATTCGACTTTGAAGAGTCTTTCTTAGAAAGAGTAATTTCAGGCCTAGATGATTGCCCACCTTTCTTGGAATTTGGCATTGCAAACCTCCTGAGAATCTTATCTATGTAGCCAGTCTAGGACAAATCTATCATTTTGTTCTTCCTATCCCGAAAGATCTAGATATCGAGAACAAAATTAGCCCTCACCCAATTCCTTCATGTCAAACTACTTGGTCAACCATAATTTAACCCACGATAATGCCCTAATGACATTGCTAATTAACAAAATGTCATTTATATAAAGCAGTAGAAAAACCACCTTCCCATCCTTAATATGTTTGTAAATACATGGCTCATCCATATTTTGTGAGAACTTATAAGTTTTGATCACTTAATCAAATCTTATATTCCAAGAACGGGAAGCCTGCTTAGTTCATAAATTAACTTTAGCAGCTTACAAACCTTACCCTCTTCACCTTTGACCTTGAACCCATCTGGTTGTTCCATATACATGGACTCATCAAGATAGCCATTTAGAAAAGCTATCTTGACATTCATCTGCCAAATTTCGTAGTCGAGAGCGGCAGCTATGGACAAGAAAATCTGGATGGACTTAACCATGGCTACAGGCGAAAAGGTTTCCTCATAATTAATTCCTTCCTTTTGCATATAACCCTTAGCTACCAGTCTAGCCTTAAAGGTTTCGACCTTTCCATCCACTCCTCTTTTCCTTTTATAGATCCACTTACACCCTATGGGTTTTACCCATTGGAAAGGTCCACAAGTTCCCAAACCCGATTAGTCTCCATGGACTTCATCTCTATGTTCATAGCCTCTATCTAGAGTTTCGAATCAACATCCTCCATAGCCTCTGCGTAAGTATAAGGATCCATGTCATGTTCATTGGGTTTAACCAAGAAGGCGTCACCATTGAATAGATACCTTTTAGATTGACGACCAATCCTCCCACTACGCCAAAGACCCTTAGGTTGTTGTTCAAGTTTGTTTGGTTTTTCTACACTGATCAGAATAGTTTCATTCAAAACCTCTGGAGTGATTGGATCACTCCTTAACTCTAAATCACCACTTTGCTTCGAGGCTTAAAGTTGTCCATGTAACTCTCCTCAAGGAAAGTTGCATTAGTTGAAACCATGACTTTATTTTCTTTTGGGTTGTAGAAATAACCCTCTTTAGTCCCTTTTGGATATCCTACAAACACGCAAACTTTCGAATGTGCTTCCAACTTATTCACATCCTTAAATAGGACATGAGCTAGACATCCCCATAAGCGAATATGGTTTAAGGATGTCTTTTTGCCCATCCACAACTCGTGAGGAGTTTTAGGGACTGATTTTGAAGGCACATTATTCAAAAGATAACATGTAATTTGTAGTGCATATCCCCAAAAGGATAATGACAATGATGAATAACTCATCATAGACCTGACCATGTCCAATAAAGTTCTATTTCTTCTCTCTGCTACACCATTCTACTACAGAGAGCCTTGCGCAGTCAAATGGGATGAAATCTTATTCTCTAATAAGTTTCCTAAGAACTTATCAGAAAGGTATTCTCTACCTCGATAGAATCGAAGTGCCTTTATGGGTCTGCCCAATTGTTTTTCCACTTAAGCCCAAAACTCCCCGAACTTGTCATAAGTTTCACTTTTGTTGTGCATCAGGTACACATACTCATGCCTTAAGAAATCGTCAATAAAAGTGACGATGTACTCATACCCTCCTTATGCTCGAATGTTCATTGGTCCGCACACATCACTATGCACAAGTTCTAGAACCCTTTTGGCCCTATTGCCCTTAGACTCGAATTGTCTTTTGGTCATTTTACCCTCTAAACAAGATTCACATTGAGGTATAGATTCCACCTTTAAGTGACTTAAAGGTCAATCCCTTACCAACCTTTGAATCCTATTTAGGTTAATATGACCAAGGCGCAAATGCCAAAGATAAGTCTTATTAGAGCGAGAAGTTTTAAGTCTTTTATAGTTATTATTATTCATCTCAGCATTAAGTCATAAGTCCATCTTAGATTTGATAAAATATAGATTATTTTGCATCCATTTAGAACATATAAAAGATTTGTTTTTATAAATCACCACTTTATTATTAAAAGAAGCCTAATAGGAGTCTTTAAATAAATAAGCTATAGAAATTAAATTCCTTTTAAATTTAGGAATATAAAAATAATCTTGCAAAATTAAATTCCTATAATTATCAAAATAAAGATGGACGTCTTCCACTGCTTTCGCTAAGACCAAGGATTCATCGCTCATCTGAGGCGTGAAGTCTTCATGAAATAGACTTCTTGTTTCTTTGAACCCCTCCTTTGGAAAGGAAAGTCCTTATAATGCTTTTTGATGTGCCCGACCTTCCTGTAAAAGAAGCACTTGAGCTTCTTCAGGTTCTTCTTCTTCTTCTTCTTGCTCTTGTTGTTAGCAGGAACAGAAGAATTCCTGTTCTTGGCTTATTGTTTCTTTCCATTCCTGGAATTGGGATTGGAACCAGAAGCAGCTGCCAAATTGGCCTCGCCACCAGCAAGAGACTCCCTAATTAGTAGTTTGAACTCCTATAACTGTTTCATTAATTCTATTAAGGTCATATCCTGTCTATAGCTTAAATTAAAAGTATCTCTAAATGAAATAAATTCCTTTGACAGAGTCTCAAAAACCATAGTCATCTGAGTTTCAACATCGATGTCGGCTCCGTTGGTTTATGTCTCAGCGAGATAACCCATGACCAACATCATGTGCTCCTTTACAGATGTCCCCAATCTCTACCTACAGTTCAAGAGTTTCCTAAGCGCCCCTTGCCGCTTAGTTAAGGCTTGGCCTCCAAGCATGTCTTCCAAATTATCCAAGATCTGCTTAGCAGTCTCATAATCCTTATGTTGAGCCTGTAGCATGTTGTTCATGTTGACCATAACATAGCAGCTGGCTTGATTGTTTGCATCTTTCCAACAATCATATGGTTGGAATTAATTGTTGATGGAATCTCCTATAGGCTCGGGAGGACAAGGGATTGTTAACACAAATTTCAGTTTCTCAAAGGAGAGGACGATATCTAGGTTTCATTTTCAATCATTATAATTCTCTCCGGTTAATTAGTTTTTGTCAAGTATCAAAGTTAAAGCATTTTTAGACATTTTTAATCTACAATAAAGAATCATATACCAAGCATAAGCAAACATGCAATAATCATTTAGTAAGATAACACAATCATGTAAAAACATACAAATGTGTTTATGTGTCAAAACCTTGAAAATATCATAACCTTACAACAACAATTCCTAACTCAGAATTCAACAAGCTTCTAGGGGTTTCATGCCAAATTCAATAAAGGACTCGGATCCCCTCCTGATTAATATATGCCATCTAGGATCTGTATGATATAGCATATATTACTAATCGTTTCTTTGGCCATTAATTTTATTAATAAAGCTCCTAGGGGAGGTTAATAATAAAATTAACATGAGTGTATAACCATTGTTTCAATATTTTATGCATGATTTATAATCACCACCTAGGGGTATGCAACCATAAATCATGCTAAAATACCTTATCCTCTTAGAGATCCAACCTGGTACATGATGAAGTTCTTTCCTAGGGGTTGGAACCACCATGTTCTTCCTATGGACCAATGATGGAGGCCTTAGGTCCTCTCTTTGAAAACTTTCTCCCACTTAATCTTTTGAAATCAAGGTTTTATTTTAAAAAGACATGCGTGAACAATTTTAATTTGAGCAGCACTCCCTATTCTATATGACATGTTATCAATATACATGGCAAATCATATTATAATGCAGACAAGCAAAGCAATCAGCCAAAGCTACAAGCAAAATAATAATAAATAACCGTGATATTATGGTTCCACCCTAGAGAATAGAAAATAAAGATTACAAGAGAATAATCAAAACATATTATCGATTCTTCATCCTTGAATCCTCAATCTGTATCCTTCTTCATGTAATGCCCATCTTCAAGTCTTCAATCACGTATGAATCGAATACTCCATATTTCTGATCATATCCAAATTTTAATGTTTTTCAGAATTGTCCCAAAAATAAAATTAAAATTGCATTGAAAAACTACACCTTTTCTAGAAAAATGTTCAACTCTCTGCCAGCAAGCCGATCACATCGACCTATCAATTATGACCTTTCAACTTATCGATCTTCACAGATCAGCCTGCCGATCTAGAAGTTTGGCTTACCACCAGAGCCACCTGATTTCTACCCCATTGTTGACCTGCCAAACCTGAAGTTTAGCCTACCAATCTTGTGACCATCAGCCTACTGAACTAGAGGATTTGGCATGCCAATGGAGTAGAAACCATACTTTTCAGAAAATACAATTTTGATGCAATTCATCAATTTTATTTTCAACAATTCAAAAACATAAAATTAGAGATTCAAGCAATACATAGGAGCACTATCATCCATCTTCTAGATCCACCTTCTAAATCTGTCTTCTCTGAATGATTATTTAATCACAAAATTCTTACAATTTAAAATTAAATAATAATTCCTAGACGGAGATGATAGTCCGCTATCTAATTATATGAAAAACCTAGATACACATTCTAATCTCTAAGGAACCATAACCAGTATAAATTAATTAATTAACCAATAATTAAAAAATAATTTAATCTACCATAATTAATTAATAAACATTCACCACATAATCCATGACAACATATAAAAAAAATATAGAAACTTAGAGTGCTAACTCTCTATAAAATTAAATTCAAGCATAGGAGAGATCAATATCACATAATTTACACATATAGAACGATCACAAACTTGTAAATTTACGTAAAAATGATTGCTCTGATACCAATTGTTGGAAAAATAATATGCACCGAATTTTGAAAATTTTTTATATCAGAGTATTTTCCAAAACACAAGTTTGATTGGCTATATGCATAAATTAACCAGATCTTACTAGTGAGTATGAGTTCACACGTACAACTCTTCCACCAGGTGATTCTCTTTCCAACCAATTGAGAGAACCCAAAGCCAGTGTTTGTGATTTGTGAACAAAAGCTCTCAAGGAGTTTTCAAAATCTCACTAGTAGAGTTTCACTCTTAATCTCTCAATCGATCTTAATAATAATGAGACTCACTCCCTTCTTATAGAGGTTGGGCCTAGGAGTCGGTCCTTATTAGATAATGCCTTAAAATTTGAATCAGAATCCAATTCGGATCAATATATGATGAAATCTAGGTGAAAACACATTATCTTTTTATCGTGCGATTGGCATGCTGATCTCTTTAACCAACATGCCGAACTTGCCAAGCTTGAGGATCGGATGCTAAACCTGCAATAAAAAATCCCAGAAAATCTTTTATTTTCCACTCAAGATTCTATAGGATAAAGTCTAAGTTTTAATTCAATAACCCAATAAAGAAGTTATCTAATTAAAACAACTTTATCCAGGTAATTTCTAGGCTAATAAATGAATTCCTAATAATTCTACAAGTTTATCTTGATTTAATTTATTCAAAATTAAATCAACTAATAAATGGACAAGAATTATACGATCTTAATAATTCAACAAGTTTATCTTAAATTAATTTTATCATAGAATTAATTCAGCTGATAAACAAACATGAATTATTTGATTCTTCTGAATTTCAAGCAATCTAATAAATTTGACATAAGTCACCAATTATAGGAAAAGCACACCGAATCGTTATAAAATTTTTGTGAGCTGGCAAAGGGGATCAAATGGACCTATATAGTTCAAGCTTTCGATAATTATGAAACCCAATATCCTAGATATACATTTCATAATTATCAACTCCAACGCTACTCTATTAAAAGCTTGGAGCTGCACTCTTAAACTATATAGAATTACAAAGCCCATATAGCTAAGTCTCCATGACATATCATAATGTATCGTATCCCCATAGGATTATCCATAATCAACTTAGGGACAAGTTTTGTCTTACATTCCTGATTATTTTTATTTTACATTCGATTATCTCACCATTGAAAAACTCACCTTCCAAAGACAATATACCATTTGGTTACACCTATATCTCTAAATAGTTGAGCGCTCCAGTTTTTCAATTACAGGATAACGTATATAAGAGGATATCACTACTCCTAAAAAGGAGCTATGGATTTTATATCTATGAATAACAGGTCTACGCTATCAAGAATCATCCCTCCAATGTACCGGCATGTGTACCACTATTAAAATATAGGTGTCACCCTTTAGTACATCAAAAGGCACAAGTCAAGACAACGGGTCCACCATTCATCTCAAGATTAAGATACAATACAAATGATTGTCTAAAGTGAATCGATTTGTTGAGACAGAATTATGAATCCAAATCAATTCACTTTATGTCCTGATCCAATACATTGTCAGCTATAACAACGTGCCAATATTTCTATTCATAGAGTCCACCTCCAATGGCCAAGACAAACCATCTCCCAATAGGGATATAGACAACATGACAATTTTTACATGAATAAAGCGCCTAACTTTATTCCCTTAATTGTGGATCTTATAATTTACACCGTCACCTTAAGAATTGTGTCTTCTACATAATCTGTCCATCATATGCCCAATTCTTAAATGTTTAGACAAACAATCTTAGACTATTGCTTGCTTAACATACATTCAACAAATATGAACATAAAAAGGACAATATTTGGTATATAAATAATAAATAAATTCTTTATTGATAAAAATGTCTCCAAAAACATATTACATTTTTACTCCTTAGGGCATACACATCTAATAATTAATGGGCATGTGTTCTTGACTTGTGTCTTTTGATGTACCAAAAGGTGAGATCCTAAATTTGATGATGGTATACTTGCCGGTATGTTGGAGACATTACTCTTGATTGACGTAGACTCGTTGTTTATAAATATGGAATCCATAGCTCTTTTTGTAGTGTTAATGATATTCTTTTATAGGCATCATCTTGTGATTGAAAACTAAAGTGCTCAACCATTTGGATACATATGTGTAACCAAACGGTATACTCTTTGTTATTGGTTATGAATAGTAAGTATTTCAATAGTGAGATAATGAAAAATAAGATAAAATAATCAGGAAGGTAAAATAGAATTTATCCTTAAGCTAATTATGAATATCCAATAGGGATGTTACACATTATGATATGTCATGTATAATAAGCTTGTTAGAGTTTTATAATTTTATATAGTTTAAGAGTGCAGCTTAAAGCTTTTAGTGGAATAGCTTTAAACATGATAATTATAAAATATACATATTGGGGATATATTATTTTATAATTATAGAATCTTGGACCATATATGTCTATCAAGTCCTCTTCGCTAACTCATAATATTTCCTGTGATGATACGGCATGTTTTTTCCTACATATTTATAACTTATGTTATTTATTAGATTGGCTAAAATTTGATAGATTGGAATTAATAATTCAGGTTGGTTTATTGGTTGAATTAATTTTTTGAGTTAATTCAAGATAAATATGTTGAATTACTTAAAATAGATTTTATTTGTATGGGATTATCTGTATATGATTATTTTAATCAGAAAACTTTTCTATTGGATTATTTGAATTAAAATTGAGGCTCTCTAAAAGATACCCAAATCAAATAAAGTAGGATTGTAACACCCGTAATTTTTCTAGGGGGTACAATTATGATCAAATTAATTATTAATGTGTCAATTAAAAATTTGTAAAATTTCGTTTCATAATCTCATATTATTTTGTTTTAAATTATTTTCAACATTTTAATTGGAATATGAGTCAATTTTTGTTTTCATTAAGATTAAATTATATGTTTAAACTTATATACATACTTTGAGCGCATTGATCATTTTGGCACACTAATAAAAATAATTGATAAATTGAAATAATCATAGATTGGGTTTAAATTAAGCATGGTTACTTTTATACATCTTAGGATAACAATGTACTTGGAGCTTATGTGGTGAACTCGTTTTTGTGAGCTAGAAGTTATCTATAGATCATTGACCAAGGATGTAGAGATTCTATTACTCATTTTTTGTAAGGTTTTGTAGAATTTAAATTGGTTTTTTACAATACAAGATATATATATATATATATATGTTGAATTATTATAATATGAGCATCACTTATGAGACAATAATATGAACTCGTCATGTATTGTATAGCAAGAAATAAATTCATTTGACATATGGATATAAATTAAGAAGCATGGTTGGATATACACTTTATACATAACAATAGTGATTATGAGATGAATGGTAGGATGTGAAGAGGGTGGCAGTTACATCCTTGAGCATAAATACTCTAAAAGGTAAAATAGGGGGAATTGATGACACTTCATTGGGTTGAAAGTCTTAGAATGTACTATGTAGGAATCTAATTGGTGAGGAATTGAAGCTTGATGTCACCTTACTTGACACTCTTAGAATAATTGATAGAGTGGTCAAGCGCACCTATTTGGGTTTTGTTAAGTGACGAGACACTCCATTGTATTGTGGATACTGATGAACATTGATAAATCTTGATATATGTATATATGAAAAAGTATAGAACTTGGTAGTGATTAACATAAAGGATCTACTGGATATGATCATAATGAATCTCATAAGATGAATAATGTTGTTGGCTAACTAACTATGCAGGTATTAATGTGGTTAATGATAAAACCTAAAAGTGAGTAATAGTTTTTCCTACTAAGCATGTTGTCACTTATTCCTCCATATTTTCATCTTGTCATGACTTACAAAGTGTGAGGTGGCTACGAGAAAAATAGTTGAGGAAACTATGTAACTGTATTCAGTTGGAATCGTTTCCTTTGGAATGATAATAAATACAAGGCTTGAGTTGTTGATTTCAAGATTTGGCATGGTTGTGCTAAATTTTTTATAATTGATTCAAACATATATAGTGATTATGCGTGGACTCATCAAGTACTTAAGTCTCGATAAATTTTCTTGGAGGTTCCATTTACTTGAAGAATATGAGATAAGTTAGGAATCCATGACATTGGACCCTGAATGAGATAAATGTAAATGTTTTGGTCTGTTGAGATTTTGTAAAGTCAAAGAACATATAAATTTCAAGGTTGGAATATTTATGTTGTGTATGCTGTATTTAAATGGCGTCAATGGTCTTTATGAAGGGAAATATTATAAAAATGACCAATAGAAGTTTCCTTAAGTAAATAATAATACTTAAGGCATATGCAATGATTTTAACCTTGAGGATGAAGATATTTGATTCTAGATATTTAGATATTAAGTCTTTTGATTACTTGAGGTTTTGTTGACACGAGGAATTAAAGATTGCATAAGTAGGATTGTGAAGATTGTAGTGTTCTTAAGTAGTAACATCAATGGTCTTGCTCATTGATGTGATTTATGTTAGAAAACACAAGTATATTAATTTCAAGATTAATCATGCTCAAAACCCTTGATAGCATTAATGAAAAAAGTATTGACAGATGTTGAGTATTAAGGATAAGATAGGAGTGTATGCGTTATTCAACAAGGTTTTGATTAAAGCAAATTATTTCAGTTACAAGAGGATTTTGTTGTTATGGAATGGTTTGAATACCATTTAGAAGGACCCTAATTGTTATCAAATCGGGCTTGTTGTTATTCTTGGTTAATTCTTCTTAAGTGGGCTTCAAATTGGGCTTAAGATTTAAACAATTTGAGCTTCAATTTCATGCTTGTTGTTTGACTTGTTCCAAAATGTTAAGGTGCAAAATAGCCTAACCCATTCTAGCCCAGAACCTTTGGGCATAGTCTAAATTCTAAACTAGTTTAATCCATTAAAAAGGAAGAACAAAACGTTGTCTTTTGCACGTGCTCTTTATACGTGTCGCATACAGTGCTCCAATCTTTGTGTAATATATATGTTCACTATGTATAGGAGCTCATTTCTTTGAACTCACCCTCTCTCCAAATTTTTCATTCTCTCTCTAACTTGCAAATCCTCTTCTTTCTCTCAAGATCTTCTTCTTTCTCTTGCTAAAAGAAGAAAGATTTCTAGGATTCTATAACTTACCATCTCGACTATTCTTTTCTATTTACTCTTCTTTCATCTCATCATGGACTTAAAGTACCAACACGTAAGAAAGTACTTTCCATCACTTTCCCAGAAAGTTCTCAAGAAGAAATACAAGACTAAGATCACTCCGTTGTAAATTCTTATACATGTTGACATCCCTGGTGATTTGAGATGTTGATAGAAGGAAAGATCTATCCGAGTGACTTTAGTTAAGGCATCAATTTACCAGATATAGGTACCTGTTGTAATGCGATGAAAAGAATAACTCGTGCCATCATGATCACTTGTAGTAAATATGGACAACAAAATTATAACAGTGAACGTACTTCTCTTGGATTTGTGTCAGTGAATAGAAAGGATAAAATAAATTTTTGTAGGGATGGACTTTCTAAAGAGAACTTGCATGATCTCCTTGCTTCTCGTCAAGATCATCTTAGTGGGTATGTTTAAGGTACAATCTCTAAACTCTGGCCTAAATTTCATGCAAAAAGACAACGTCTTAGGAATATGGCATTTCAAGTTCTTGTTTGCTGAATCATAAGAAAACTAAATGGGGAATAATTCATCACTCTATAGAGGTTATTAAGTGTTGTTTGTTTGGAATCATTTTAGTTGGTGTTTAATAATCTGTGTCTTTCTCTTCAGTAAAAACTATTTTGTATTTAGAATATTTGCTTTTGTGATCAAAAGAATTATAGTTATTAGATTAACACAATAAGTGTTAGTGTCTCATTTAATTTATGATTATCTTTTAAATATATATATATATATGTATAACAAAATATATTATCCTATCAGACACAACACATGTTGTATAGTAACATGTTGAATTTTGGAAACTTATCTAGAAGATGCAACCTATGTCTCAAATTTCAAAAGTTCTATAGTAGTTTGTTATTTAAATTGATTTTCTAGATTTAGTGTACATTTGTCAAAAGGTCTATAGTTATGTCACAATATCTTCTATCAAATTATTTTTAATTTTCAAAAGTTATACAGTTCAAGTCTCATTTTTGTCAAAAGTTGATCTAACTCCTCATAAATTGATTGTATCTTTTTTTTTTCTTTTGTACTTGCACAATATTTTGTTTAGATCTTTGGATTACTAGTTTGTTACCTACTCATCTGCCTCCTTAGTCCTTTTGAGTATCCATCATCTTTGAAATCTCATGTAGAACTCCATGTCTGAATGAAGCAGAAATAAAGCAACCAGTCATACAAACCAAATATGTTTACCTTCTAGTTATGTAGGAAAATAAAAATGTTTGTGTCTTTTGTGTTTCCAACCCTGGAATGGATAAAGTCTACCTAAAAGCCACAAGACACTTGGGACAAGTCTTAGCATGTAGAAAGATTAAGCTAATCGATGAGGGTGGTAGTTTAGGAATGATAAGAAATGTGGCAGCAACGGCTAGGTCTAGTGGTGTTGAAGTCATGGGAATTATCCCTCATCTCCTAGCTGAAGGGAACCTTTGTAGGAAAACTAACAGTAGGGAAAATAGAGTTTTTGATATCCCTGAGTATCTTAAAACCATGATCAATAATTCTGATGCTTTTATAGCATAACCTAGTGGTCTAGGCACTCTTGAGGAAATATTAATGATTGCTAGTAGGAATTTATTGGGCATTCACTCCAAACCCTTAGGACTTTTGAATGTAAATGGTTTTTGTAATGGCCTTTTAAAATTTTTAGATTACGATATGGAAAAAAACTTTATTGTGGAGTCAAGAAGACTGTAACGGCCCCTTACAGGTGCTACAAGGAACGTTACTTTTATCGTTAAACTTAATAATTACCGATAAGAAATTCAAAATAATTAACAATTCACAAGAAAAGTATCCCAGGAAATACATGCATATATTTTTTTCTTTAAAAACTACTTATTGGGTTTAACTTTTTCTCCTCGATTAGCCGACGGAACACCTACGGCATTTGGGTAACCGACCAATTGTAGAAAACTTTAATTTACAAAAACAAATATTTAATAAATACAAATTCACACATATATTGCAAGCACTCTTAACTTCTAATCAAACAACTACTTAGGACTAATTACGAAGAAACTAGCTATATAGCGTATTCTTTAATAAAAAACTTAAGAAACTCTGAAAAAAATCTAAAATAAAAATTACATTAAAAAAAATCATAAGTTCAAAAGAACATATTATAAATAGAACTAAGTCTCAAACAAATAAAAATGTGGAACATAGTATATAAATTTTGTGTGAGTTTAAATTCCTTTTATAACATGACTCTGTTTTCAATCCAACACTCCTTGCATACATACCCTTCCTTGTCCTCCATCCTAGTCAACTTGTATCTTATCCATATCTACAACATGATATAAACTAAGCATATCCTTAGTAAGTACACATTGCTATCTTACAACATAAAACATTTTATAAAAATCATTGCATAATATCGTAATCATAATCATAGTAGCGCATGAGGCATGAGTTTATATAGAACATATATTTTCATTTAAACTTCTATATTAAAACATCATTCATTTTATCTTTAGGAGCCCAAGCATTGCACAATAAACATAAACATAGTTATACGAGAGGAATGAGGTAGCTAATCCTAAATCAAATGTATAAGTCCACCTTGTAGATAGTCCACCTAGTGGGACAAATATAAACATAGTGTGTACAACTCTTAATTAAATAATACATATATATAGATATTCCTTTAACATACCTCATTATTGAAACATCTGTTAAACCTTCTTGTTGCAACAAGAGTTTTTCATGAAAAAAATATGTAAAAACAAACTTAAAAATTATCATAAAATATATTCTCAAAACTTTTCTGTAAACTTTTATAATGTTGCATGTGAGAATATACTTACTTGACTTGCTTGCTTACTAAACCTTAAATCGGGTGATGTTGCCGTGGTTCTTGCTATGCTCGCCTTTAGGAGTATTCGTGTCAATCATTCATATAATACATGAAATTAATATTTATGTTCCTAATATCATTTAATACTATATTATATTATCATACATCATTCTCAACGAAACATAGCATTTTTGAGTCACAAACATGTATTTAGAATCAAGAAACATAAAGAGATAAAACTTGACATTTAATTACTCAGAGAAATTAATCTCCTTATGAGCATGAATAAAGTCTAAAACTTATTGCATAGTATAGCTAACATATAAAAACATCACTCAAATTTTCTTCTCTTGAAAATATTAATCTAAAATACATTTTGCTAATTTTCAAAACGTTCAAGTAAATCTGCCAATAACAAAAACTAACTGGCCTTCAAGGATTCATAACTCTATATCTTTCAATTCACATTTAATTAAAGTATGAAAATTTACAGCAATAAAGTGAACACATATATATATAATGCTCAGATTTTTCTTTAGCCATAAAAATTTCATTTGTTAATTTAAATAAATCATGTAATAAATCCTAAAAAAATCTACCACCAAAGCCTAAGTAGTGAGCAGACCTAATTAGAAATTATGGATTAAATCATTTATACCATAAAATAATTTATAAAAATTACTACACATAAAACGCACATAAAATCATAACATATTCAAAATTCAGCTCTAAATAAATTCGTAATAATTCAAAATATACGTTTGAATGTAGAGTTAATATTAACACCAGACATGCTAAACAGCAAACAAGTTTCATTCAAACATTTTTATAAAATCAACTATTCATTATATGCTTTTGAAATTATTATGTGACATGCTTAACATGTAAATCAAATTAAAAAATTAATAGATCATGCAGAACACATTTTAAAATATGATTTATCATCTTACAAATTACATAGAGCATATCAGGCAGACATTTATAACCACTAAGTACTTAGTAATCAACCAATTTTATCTTAAAACGTAATAAGGATATGAAGCTAAAAATTTACAGACACTTTGTTAACATATCAAAGATGGCTTATAATTTTTTACAGAACCAAAAAACACTTTTTGTCCATAGAATGGACTCTATAATATACAAATACAAACATGCTAGCAAATAAAATTTTATGAACAGTGTTTGATTGAAAGCTAATAACCTTAAAATATTTTTGAAAGAAAATTTATAAAAAGTCACAGACATTCGTAACATATATAAACACATCATATCTAAATATTGTAGCAAAATAAAATCATTTGATTCTAAAACATTACCAACAACCTTTCTGA
The DNA here is from genome assembly GCA_946598075.1 of Artocarpus hirsutus. Classification (NCBI taxonomy): domain Eukaryota; kingdom Viridiplantae; phylum Streptophyta; class Magnoliopsida; order Rosales; family Moraceae; genus Artocarpus; species Artocarpus hirsutus. The sequence goes on from CAMOHE010051328.1 coordinate 77,857, forward strand.
ATAACCAAAGACCCTAAAATTTTCATATCACACTCCAATAATAAAACCTTATTTTCATGAAATTTCATGATATCATATGAACATAAATGCTTTCAACCATAAAATGACATTGTTATAATCAAAGTAATAAATAAAAAATTTATATTTCATACAAACATACATGCATACACATTCACAACATAAAAGAACAATTTTTAAACAAGGTTTATCATAAAACAATATATACCAATCATAAAAATTCGAAACCATGAAAACCTTTAAACCATACCTTAAAATCTTATGTTTTCTTCAACAAAGACAAAGCCTTCCACACAAAATCTCCAAAAAGAATTCCTTTTACTTTGGCTTGAAAAAAAATAAAAGTAATGAATTTTTGCTCTGAGGATTAGAGAGATGATGGAGGCTTATGAACTTGAATTTGAGATGGGGTAAGGGAGAGAATTTTCTTTAGTTGGAAATTAAGAGAATGAAGACTATGGTGGCTTAAAAGAATATTTATAGGTTTATGAGAGATAAGAAATTGATGAGCATAGAAAACCCTAATCCTAATCTAATTAGGTTCCCCACTTCTTTTTTAGATAATGTAATTCTAATCTAATTAGATTTCTCTTTTTTTTAGATGAGTATAATCCTAATCTAATTGGGTTTTTTTTTTCTCTTTTTTTTTTCATTTCCATGGCATTGGTGCATTTTTCTACTTACACACATACACACATGCACACACACGCTTACTTATACTATAACTTTTACATAATATAAAACTAATGCAACCTAAATTTCTAAATATATGTTTATAATATAATATACGATTATATTTCAATATATATAATATAATATAATATAATATAATATAATTATAATACATAATTATTTGTATACAACAATAATGTCTGCTCCCATGGAAATAAAATCTTGATTTACATATTATTCTTTTGGACACATTAAATTATTGAGTTTCGTAATGCTATAATAAAAATGTTACACATGGAATTATTATGACATCATAAATATAATAAAAATAAGAAGATATGCAATAAAATTTATGACATTTTCAAGAATATAACTCTATGGCATCTATAAATTTAGATTATTATAAAGATTATAAATTTAGAGTAAGTTGAAATTCTTAAAAGAACAATAAATACTTTTTGCTTATCATTGGTTTTTTTTTTTTTGACATGAACGTCTAGAAGACGTCAATTCCTCGTGGCCATCACCTATGACATTACTAAACAAAAAGTTAATTTACTTAATATAAATAATAATAGCACTTAAAATATTACATTCTAATATTAAATTAACACAAGTGTCGATAGAAAAAAAAAGACTAGTGTTACAACTCTCCCATCTTATAATAGTTTTTACCTTGAAACTCAAAACAATTACAAATAGTAGGCTTTACATAGCCTCATTCTCTTTATGGTTATGCTATAATACTTTAACTAATGCAATTTCCTTATTTTTCAAAGTCTTGGTCCTGATCTCATATCTCTTTTCCACGTAGCTTCTTTAATCTTTTGATTTCCAAATAACTCTTTGACTAAAAAAATGTCTTTGTTCCCTAATATCTTCTTTTTCAACTAAAGACATAGTCTGCTTATCTCTATAAATTATATTCCTTCAAACTTCTTACTATTTCTTTTTGCGCAAAAGAACATGGATTCGGTATGTACTTCCTTAGTGTATGACACATAAAAAACTTATCTAAAAATTCAAGGTTTTACATTCTTCCCTCATTCTAAGGGTTTTGTCCTTGAAACATGTGCAATAGTGAATATGTAGAGAAATTTCTAATCCTTTTTCTTAACATTCTTTCTTTTCACATTAAAATTTCTTAAAAAATTATGTCTAATTAAAGCCATCATACATCTAACTAATAATATCATATGCAATGTTTGACTTCTCTTCTTGCATCTCTATCTATCATCCTTCATAGAAGTATGAATCTAAGTGCAACATTAATTCTCTCTTTCCTTTATATCTCACTTTCATGTATATAAACTTGTCTTTAATCACATGCCAAAAGAGAATTGTACTCTAGGAACTCTTTACTCCAAAATATACAAATGATTTCAAAAATATTTAGATTTAACTTCAAAATATAGAAAAGCATCATGTACTCTAATAAATCTACTAGTATATCCCCTCATTCATGAAATAACCAATCCCGTTTGTAATAGTGAAAATACACCATATTTGAACCTTAACTTTCTTTTTTATAAATTTCACAACAGGCTATCAAACATTGCTTCTGAAATATCATGTATCACCATAAAAATTTTGGGCTTACTCTGTCACCTCGTTTCGTAATTTCCTTAACCAATATCCTATAAAAGAAAATAATAACCTTATATTTAATCTCGAGTCTTCTACATTAATAATTAATCTAGAATACTCCATTGAAGTCTCTACTAATTCAAAGGTCATATATAAAAGAAACTACTATGTGTAATCTCTATCATATCATATTATGGACCATTTAATTCGCTAAAATATTACCATAAATAATTTTCTCCCAAAATCAATCATCACTAAGCCTTAAACATGCATATAGTCAATCTTGTTGATAACATGCACATTTTCAAAATATCCTTTACAAAAAAAATTACTATAGAAATCTCACATGTATGTTACAAAATCCATTTATTAATCTTGTATAATTCTTAAACTTGTTCATTAAAAATACATAACTATCATTACGCTTCTCTTGAGTTACATATCATTTATCTACTCCTCCATAAACTTTTTCTCCAAAAAAATAATATAAACACATAATAACCTCTTGTCACAAAACTTCTTGATTATCAACTATTCCGTTATATATAAATAATGAGACAAAGATAGCTTCTTTCTCTAAATAACATAAGTCTATGTTTCATCAACTAGTTAAATAATTATAATCTCATCATAAGAAATGTAACTTAACATATATCTATTAGAAGGTTAATAATTTCTATATTGAAATTATTAACAAAAAACAAAACCGCTTATTGCATGTAGATTACATTATACTATACTATATTATAAACATATAATATAATATTGAAACAAAAACTACTCTAATACCATAGCTGTAACGCCCCCTTATGGGTGTTATACCGTTAAACTTAATAATTACTAATAAAAAGTTCAAAACAATTAACCATTCAGAAGAAAAATATCCCAGGAAATACATGCAAATATTTTTTCTTTAAAAGCTACTTATCGGATTTAACTTCTCTTTCTCAGTTAGCTGGCAAAATACCTAAGGCATTCAGCTAACCAACCACCTATAGAAAACTTTAGTTATAAAAACAAATATTTAAAAAATACAAACTCACATATATTGCAAACACTCTTAACTTCTAATCAAACAATAAATTAAGACTAATTATGAAAAAACAAACTATTAGAGTGTTCTTTAATAAATAACCTAAGAAACTAAAAAAATCTAAAATTAAAATTGCATTCAACAAAATCATAAGTTCAAAAGAACATATCACTAATAGAAATGAGTCTCAAATAAATAAAAATGTAGAATATAATATATTAAATTTTGTTTGAGTTTAAATTCCTTTCATGACATGATTTCGTTTTTAACCCAACACTCCTTATATTGTCAGAAAATGATTACGTAGCAGAAATTTTAAAAATTTTATATCAAAGTATTTCTAAGACATAAGTTTGATATACTATCTACATAAATTAACCATAGATCTTACTAACCTTTATATGCCAAAGAGCTCCTACAATTTGTGAAGAGAAAGGCGTTTCAGAAGAACCTCAACCAACTGGTCTTCTTTGCTATTCTTTATCTACGATCAGTATGTGTGTGGGCACACCTCATACAGCTTTTCCCTTGTGACTCTCTTTCCAACCAATTGAGAAAACCTAAAACTAAGGTTTATGATTTATAAACAATAGTTTTCTAAAGTTTTCAGAGTTCTCATACTAGAGTACTCACTTTTAATTTCTCAACTAATCTAAATAACTTAGAAAACTCACACCCTATTTATAGAGGCCGTCCCATGGTTGATTTTTATTAGATAAAGCCTTAAAAATTTAAATATAAATCATTATCTGAGAAATCACGTCAAATACACGTGATTAAATTATCGTTAGATCGACAGGCAGAACTAATGGATCAACCTATCGAACTCACTCCATCGAAAGGCCGAACTAACTGATCGGCCTACTGAACTTGCGATAATATGATCTCTGAGAATATTTTATTTCCAACTCAAGATTCTTGGGAAAAAGCCTCAGTTTTAAGTCAAATCAACCAATAAAGAAATTATCTTATTAAAACAGTCATATTTAAATAATATTTAGGAAAATAATTATTCATGATAATTCAACATGTTTATCTCAAATTAATTTACACAAATTAATTCAATTGATAAAAAGACATGAATTATCTGATCCTATCAAATTTCAGCCAATCTAATAATTTAACATAAGTTACCAATTTATTGGAAAGCATGCCATATCATTACATGATTCATTATGAGCTAACAAAGGAGACCTAATGGACCTATATATTTCAAGCTCCGATAATTATAAAATATAATTCCCAGATACATATTTTATAATTATCAACTCTAATGCTACTCCACTAAAAGCTTAGAGCTACGCTCTTGAACTATATAAAATTACGAAGCCTGAGTTAGCTAAATGTCCACGACATATCACCATGTGTCATGCCCCCATAGGATATCAATAATCGGCTTAAGGATAAATTTTGCTTTACCTTCCCGATTATTATTATGTTACTTTCCATTACCACACCATTAGAAAACTTACCATTCAATGATAGTATACCATTTGGTTACACTTGTGCATCCAAATGGTTGAGTGCTCTAGTTTTCCAATAGTAGGACAACAAATATAAGAGGATATCATTGACTCCTAAAGAGGAGCTATAGATTCCATATCTATGAATAACAGGTCTTTGCTATCAAGAGTCATGTTTCAAACGTACCAATTTGAGCATCATCATAAAGTCAAGATGTCACCTTTTAGTATATCAAAAGACATGAGTCAAAATAGTAGGCCCATTAATCTTTTTAGGATTAAGAAACAATACATGTAATTATCTAAAGTGAATTGATTTGCACAAAGGGAATTATTGATCCAAATCAATTCAACTTTATGTCCCGATCCAATACATCATCACATATGACAATGCACCCATGTTTCTATTCGTGGAGTCCAACTCTAATGGCTAAGACAAGTCATCTCTCGTTAGGGATATAGACAACATAACAATCTTTGCATGAATAAAGTGCCCAACTTTATTCCCTTGATTATGGATCTTATGATTTAAACCATCACCTTTAGAATCATGTCTTTTGCATAATCTATCCATCATATGCCTGATTCTAAAAGTTTAGACCGACAGTCTCAAACTTTTGTTTGCCTACCATACATCCAACGAATATAAATGTAAAGAAGACAACATTTGGTATCTGAATAATAAATAAATTTTTTTATTGATAAAATGTCTCCAAAAATATAATACATTTTGCTCTTAGGGCATACATGTCTAACAATCTCCTACTTGCACTAAGTGAATAAATATGACATATCTCGCATCCTCATAGCTTCCACATGCCTTTCAAAAGCTCTCGCAGTTAGTGTCTTTGTAAATGGATAAGCTAAACCATCCTCAGATGTGATTTTGCATACAACAACATGCTCGCCCTCAACAAAGTCCTTTATCAGATGATACTTCCAATGAATATTGTTACTCTTTTTATGAAATCTTGGTTCCTAGCATTAACTATTGCTATAGTGTTATCACAATACAACGATACCGCCTTATCCATAATAAGAATTACCTCAAGTTCCCCAAGGAACTTATGGAGCCACACTGCTTCTTTAGAAGCATCACTGGTTGCCACATACTCTGCCTCTATCGTTGAATCGAAAGTACAATCTTACTTGATACTTCTCCAAACAATGGCACCACCGCCTAGAGTAAACATAAAACTAAAAGTCAAGCTCCTTGAATCCAAACAAGATTAAAAATCTAAATCAATATATCCTAGACAAATCCTTACCCAAATTTACAAGCATATACCCTCGAGTTCCTCTAAGGTGCTTGAAAATATGTTTGACCGTAACTTATTGGTTCGGTCCTAGATCCGACTGAAAATGACTTACTATCCCAACCGTATAACTAATATCTGGTCGTGTACAAAGCATAGCATACATGAGACTATTCACTACTGAAGCATAAGGCACCTTCTTCATATATTCTCTTTCTTCATCAGACTTTGGTAAGTCTTTCTTAGAAAGAGTAATTCTAGACCTAGATGGTTGCCCACCTTTCTTGGAATCCTGCATTGCAATCCTTTTGAGAATTTTATTTATGTAACTTGCTTAGGACAAAGCTATCATTTTGTTCTTTCTATCCCGAAAGATCTAGATACCAAGAAGATAATTAGCTTCATCCAAGTCTTTCATGTTACACTGCTTAGTGAACCATAATTTGACAGATGACAACGCCCCAATGTCATTACCAATTAGTAGAATATCATCTACATAGAGTAGTAGAAAAACTATCTTCCCATCCTTAATGTGTTTGTAAACAGATGGTTCATCCACTTTTTGTTTGAACCTATAAGTTTTGATCATCTAATCAAATCTTATGTTCCAAGAATGAAAAATCTGCTTAAGTCTATAAATTGAATTTAGCAGCTTACAAACCTTACCCTCTTGACCCTTAGCCTTAAACCCGTCTAGATGTACCATATATATGGACTCATCACAATAGCTATTTAGAAAAGTTGTCTTGACATCCATTTGCCAAATCTCGTAGTCGAGAGTGGCAACTATGGACAAGAGAATGCGGATGGACTTAAGCATGACTACAGGCAAAAAGGTTTCTTCATAATTGATTCCTTCTTTTGGCATGTATACCTTAATCACCATTCTAGCCTTATAGATTTTGAATTTTTCATCTGCTCCTCTCTTTCTCTTATAGATCCACTTATACCCTATGGGTTTTACCCCTTTGGGAAGATCTACAAGTTCCCAAACTTGATTAGTTTCCATAGACTTAATCTCAGTGTTCATAGCTTTTGTCTAGAGTTTTGAATCAATATCCTCCATAGCCTTTTCGTAAGTATAAGGATCCTTGTCTTGTTCTTCTAGTTCAACCAAAAAGGCCTCACCATTGAACATATACCTCTCGAGTTGATGCCCGATCCTCCCACTATGTCAAATTCCCTTAGGTTGTTGTTTAATTGGTTTTTCTACACTGATTGGAACAGTTTTATTCTACAAGGCTTAAAGTCGTTCATGTAACTTTCCTCAAGGAATGTTGCATTAGTTGAAACCACGACTTCGTTTTCCTTTGGGTTATAGAAATAACCCCCCTTAGTCTTTTTTGGATATCCTACAAATATGCAAACTTCTAAATGTGCTTCCAACTTCTTTGCTTCCTTAAACAGGACATGAGCCGGACGTCCCTATATACGAATATGATTTAAAAATATCTTCCTGCCCGTTCACAACTCTTAAGGAGTTTTAAGAATTGACTTTAAAGGCACATCATTCAAAAGATGATATGTAGTTTGTATTACATATCCCCCAAATGACAAAGGCAATGATGAATAACACATCATAGACCTAACCATGTCCAACAAAGTCCTATTCCTTCTCTCAGTCATATCATTTTGCTATAGAGTGCCAGGCACAGTCAAATGAGATAAAATCGCATTCTTTAATAAGTGTTCTAAGAACTCATCGGAGAGGTATTCACCACCTCAATTGGACCAAAGTACCTTATGGGTTTACCTAATTGCTTTTCCACTTCAGTTTGAAACTCCCTAAACTTGTCATAAGTTTCACTTTTATGGTGAACTAGGTAAACACACCCATACCTTGAGTAATCGTTAATAAAAGTGACTAAATACTCACACCCTTCTTGTGCCTGGAGGTTTATGGAACCGCAAACATCACTATACACAAGTTCTAGAACCCCTTTGATCTTATTGCCTTTAGACCCAAATGGTCTTTTGGTCATTTTACCCTCCAAACAAGACTTACATTGTGGTATAGATTCCACCTTTAAGTGACTTAAAGGTCTATCCCTTACCAACCTTTGAATCCTATTCAAGTTAATATGACCCAGTCACAAATGCCAAAAGATAAGTCTCATTAGAGTGAGAAGTTTTAAGTTTTTTAGAGTTATTATCTTAAACTCATTGTTGAGTAGTTAGTCAATTTTAGGTTTGATAAATTATAGTTTGTTTTGCATCCATTCATCATAGATAAAAGATTTGTTTTTATGAATCACCAATTTATTATTAAAAGAAACTAAATAAGAGTCTTTAAATAAATAAGCTATAGATATTAAATTCCTTTTAAGTTTAGAAACATAAAAACAATCTCACAAAACTAAAATCCTATAATTTTCAAAATAAAGATGGACATCTCCTACTACTTCAGCCAACACCAAGGATCCATCGCCCTCCAAAGCGTGAAGTCGTCATGCAGTAGACTTCTTATTTCTTTAAACCCCTGTAGAGAAATTAAAACATGATTAGTTGGTCTGAAATCTATGACCTAAGTATCACTTGATTTCTCAACCAAATAAGTTTCAATAACCTAAAAATCACACCTACCTCCTCCAAAAAAGAAATCCTTGTAATTTTTCTTGATGTACCCGGCCTTCCCATAGAAAAGCACTTGAGCTTATTTGGGTTCTTCTTTTTCTTTTTCTTATTCTTGCATTTGCAAGAATAGAAGGTTTCCTGTTTTTAGCCCGTTGCTTCTTACCACTCCCTAGGTTAGGATTAGAACCAGACACAGTCGCCAAGTTAGTATCGCCATAGCAGAAGTTTCCCTGATCAGATTTTCAAACTCTTATAACTACTTGATTAGCTCAATCAAGGTCATATATAATCTATTACTTAAATTGAATGTAGCTCTAAATGGGATAAACTCCTTAGATAGAGTCTCAAAGACTAGAGTCATCTATGTTTCAGCATTTATGTCAGCTCCATTGGTTCGAGCCTCAGCGAGGTAAACCATGACCAACATCGTATGCTCTTTCATAGGAGTCCCCAATCTTTGTTTGCAATTTAAGAGTTCCCAAAGAGCCTCTTGCCATTTTGTTAGGGCCTCACCTCTAAACTTGTCTTCAAGGTTATCCAAGATGTGCTTTGCAGTCTCATAATCTTCATGTTGAGCCTGTAGCATGTTATTCATGCTAGCTATGACATAACAACGAGCTTGATTGTTAGCATCTTTCCAACGATCATACGCTTAGATTTGCTCATTAGTGGAATCTCCCGTAAGCTCGGGAAGACATGGTATTGTCAACATAAACTTTAATTTCTTAAAGGATAGGAGGATGTTTAGGTTTCATTTCCATTGATATAATTCTCACTAGTTAATTGGTTTTTACCAAGTATCGAAGATAAAGCGTTTTTAGACATTTTAATCTACAATAAAGAATCTTATACCAAACATGAGCAAATATACCATAATAGTTTAGTAAGATAACACAATCATGTAAATACATACATATGTTTATGTGTCAAATGATAATTCCTAACTCAAAATTTAACAAGCTACCTTAGGGAGACTTGCCACAATTAGGAACATAGATCCTCACTTGATTAATATATGCCATCTAAGACCCATCTGATCCGGCATATATTAATAATCATTTTTTTTCCATTAATTTTATTAACAGAACTCCTTGGGGAGGTTAATAATAAAATTAACATGAGTGTATAAACATCATTTTAACTACTTTATCCATGGTTTATAATTGCCACCTTGGGGTGATCAATGATAACCATACTAAACCAAATTTTCCTCTCAGAGATTCAACTTGGTACATGATAAAATCCCTTCCTTAGGGTCGGAACCACCATGTGCTACCTATGGATCGACGATGGAGGCCATAGGTCCTTTCTTCAAAAATCTTCTCCTACTCAATCTTTGTAATCAAGGTTTTATTTTAAAAATATGCATGAACAATTTTTAATGACCAACACTCCCTATTCTATATGACAGGCTATCATCATACATGAAAAATCATATTATTATGCAGACAAGCAAAGCAATATACAAAATTACAAGCAAAATAATAATAAATAACTATAATATTATGGTTCTACCCTAGAGAACAGAAATTAAAGATTACAAGAAATCAATTGAAACATATTATTGATTCTTCATCCTTGAATCTTCAAATTGTATTTGTCTTCATGTGGTATCCATCTTCATGTCTTCAATTCGACATAGATCAAATACTTCATATTTTTTATCATCACAAACTTTCATGTCTCTTAGAATTGTCTCAAAAATAAAATAAAAACTGCACCAAAAAACGCATCTTTTTTATAAACCTTTAGCACTCTGCCAGCATGCTGATCTGTATGATTGGTCTGCTGCTCATCATCCATCGGCCTGCCAAACTTGACAGTTTGGCCAACCGCCAAAGCTGGTTAAAATCTGCCTAGCCGATGGCCTATCGATCTACGACCATTAGCCTACCGATTCTGAGGGTTTAGACCGCCAAGCGAGCAGAAATCATGTTTTTCTAAAAAATAGTTTTTATGTAGTTTTTCAATTTTATGTCCCGATCCAATACTCGTCACCTATGACAATGTGTCAATGTTTCTATTCGCAGAGTCTACCTCCAATGGTCAAGACAAACCATCTCCCGTTAGGGATATAGACAACATAACAATCTTTGCATGAATGAACTGCCCAACTTTATTTCCTCGATTGTGGATCTTATGATTTAGACCGTCACTTTTAGAGTCGTGTCTTCTGCATAATCTGTCCATCATATGCCTGATTCTAAAGGTGTAGACCGACAGTCTCAAACTTTTGTTTGCTTAACATACATTCAACAAATATGAATGTAAAGAGGACAAGATTTGATATATGAATAATAAATATATCCTTTATTGATAAAAATGTCTCCAAAAACATATTACATTTTTACTCCCTAGGGCATACATATCCACCAATCTCCCACTTGCACTAAGTGAGTAAATATGCATATTTTGCATCCCCATAGCTTCCATATGCCTCTCGAAAACTCTCACAGTTAGTGTCTTCGTGAATGAATCAGCTAAATTATTTTTGGATGCAATTTTGCAAACAACGTCATGCCCGCCCTCTATGAAGTCCTTTATCACATGATACTTATGATCAATATACTTACTCTTCTTATGAAATCTTGGTTCCTTAGCATTAGCTACTGCCCTACTGTTTTCACAACCGCCCTATCTATACCATGAACTACCTCAAGATCCCAAGAAACTTGCAGAGCCACACTGCTTCTTTTAAAGCATCACTAGATGCCACATACTCGGCCTCTATCGTTGAATCCTAAGTGCAATCTTGCTTCACACTTCTCCAACGGATGGCACCACTATCCAAAATAAACACAAAACTAGAAGTCAATCTCCTCAAATCTAGATAGGATTGGAATTCCAAATCGGTGTATCCTAGAGAAGTTATTTCCTCACCCAAATACATAAGCATATACCCTCGAGTCCTTCTCATGTATTTGAAAATATGTTTGACTGCAACCCAATGGTTCGGTCTTGGATCTGCTTGAAATCGACTTACAATCCCGACCGTACAACAAATATCCGATCGTGTGCAAAGCATGGCATACATGAGACTACCTACTGCCGCATAAGGCACTTTCTTCATGTATTCTCTTTCTTTCTCAAACTTTAGAGAGTCTTTCTTAGAAAGAGAAATTCCAGACCTAGATGGTTGCCCTCCTTTCCTAGAATTTGCATTGAAAACCTCTTGAGAATCTTATCTATGTAGCCAGCCTAGGATAAAGCTATCATTCTGTTCTTTCTATCTCTAAAGATTTGGATACCTAGAACAAAATTAGCCTCACCCAAGTCCTTCATGTCAAACTGCTTGGTCAACCATAATTTGACCGATGACAATACCCCAATGTCATTGCTAGTTAGCAGAATGTCATCTACATAGAGCAATAGAAAAACCACCTTCCCATCCTTAATGTGTTTGTACATACATGGTTTGTCCACATTTTGTGCAAACCTATAAGTCTCGATCACTTGATTAAATCTTATGTTCCAAGAACAAGAAGCCTACTTAAGTCCATATATTGACTTTAGCTGCTTACAAACCTTACTCTCTTGACCCTTGACCTTGAACACGCCTGGTTGTTCCATATAGATGGACTCATTAAGATAGCCATTTAGAAAGGCTGTCTTGACATCCATTTGCTAAATCTCGTAGTCAAAAGCGACAGCTATGAACAAGATAATGCAAATGGATTTAAGCATGGCTACAGGCAAAAAGGTTTTCTTGTAATCGATTCCTTCCTTTTACGTGTATCCCTGAGCTACCAGTCTAGCCTTAAAGGTTTCGACCTTCCCATCCACTGCTCTTTTCCTCTTGTAGATTCACTTACACCCTATGGATTTCACCCCTTTAGGAAGATCCACAAGCTCCTAAACCTAATTAGTCTATATAGCTTCATCTTTATGTTCATGGCTTCTATCTAGAGTTTCGAATGAACATCCTCTATATAGCTTCTTTGTAAGTTTAAGGATCCCTATCATGTTCATCCGAGTTAACCAAAAAGGCCTTACCATTAAACATATACAGCTCGGGTTGACTGATCCTCCCACTACACTGAAGCCCCTTAGTTTATTGTTTGGTGAGTTCAGCTGGTTTTTCCACAATTGGAACAGTTTCAATCGAAACTCTCAGAGTGATTGAATCACTCCTCAACTCCTCAAATACCATGTTGCTTTGAGCCTTAAAGTCGTCCATGTAACTCTCCTCAAGGAAAGTTGCATTAGTTGAAACCATGACTTTATTTTCCTTTGAGTTATAGAAATAACCCCTTTTAGTTCCTTTTGGATATCTTACAAACACGCAAAGTTTCAAACATGCTTCCAACTTATTTGCATCCCTAAACAGGACATGAGCTGGACATCCCTATATGTGAATATTGTTTAAGGAAGTCCTCTTCCCCATCCATAACTCGTGAGGAGTTTTAGGAACCGATTTTGAAAGCACATTGTTGAAAAGATAACATGTGGTTTGTAGTGCATATCCCCATAAGGACAAAGGCAATGATGAATAACTCATCATGGATCTAACCATGTCCAACAAAGTCCTATTCCTTTTCTCAGCCATGCCATTCTATTATGGAGTGCCTAGCGTGGTTAAATGGGATAAAATCCCAACCCTAATAAGTGTCCCAAGAACTCATCAGAGAGGTATTCTTCACCTCGATCAGATCAAAGTGCCTTTATGGGTCTACCCAATTAATTTTCTACTTTAGCTCAAAACTCCCTAAACTTGTCATAAGTTTTGCTTTTGTGGCGCATTAGGTACACATACCCATACCTTGAGTAATCGTCAATAAAAGTGACAAAGTACTCATACCCTCCTCGTGCCTGGATGTTCATCGGTCTGCAATTACACTATGCACAAGTTCCAGAACCCTTTTGGCCCTATTGCCCTTAGACCCAAATGGTGTTTTGGTCATTTTACCCTCCAAACAGCATTTATATTATGGTATAGATTCTACCGTTAAGTGACTCAAAGGTCCATTCCTTACCATTCTTTGAATCCTATTTAGGTTAATATGACTAAGTCATAAATGCCAAAGATAAGTCTTATTAGAGTGAGAAGTTTTAAGTCTTCTAGAGTTATTATTATTCATCTTAACATTAAGCAGTAAGTCCAGCTTGGGTTTGATAAAATATAGACTATTTTGCATCAATTTAGAATAGATAAAAGATTTGTTTTTACGAATCACCACTTTATTATTAAAAGAAACCAAATAAGAGTTTTTAAATAAACAAGCTACAAAAATTAAATTCCTTTTGAATTTAGGAACATAAAAACAATCTTGCAAAACTAAAATCCTATAATTATCAAAATATAGATAGATGTCTCCCATTGCTTTAGCTAAAACCAAGGATCCATCACCCATCCAATGCGTAAAGTCTTCATATAGTAGGCTTCTCGTTTCTTTAAACCCCTATAGAGAAACACAAACATTATTAGTTGCTCTAGAATCTATGACCCATGTCACTGGATTCCTCAACCAAACAAGTTTCAAAATATAGAAGATCACACCTACCTCCTTCAGAAAGGAAGTCCTTGCAATTCTTCTTTATGTGCCTGACCTTCCCGCAAAAGAAGCACTTTAGCTTTTTCTGGTTCTTTTTCTTCTTCTTTTGGTTCTTGCTGTTTGTAGGAATAGAACACTTCCCATTCTTGGCCTGTTGCTTCTTTCCATTCCCTAGGTTAGGATTTGAACTAGAGGCAGCCGCCAAGTTGGCATCGCCACCAGCAAGAAACTCCCTGATCAGCAGTTCAAACTTCTGTAACTGTTTCATTAACTTTGTTAAGGTCATATCCCGTTTATTACTTAAATTAAAAGTAGCTCTGAACGAGATAAATTCCTTAGAAAGAGTCTCAAAGACCATAGTCATCTGAGTTTCAGCATCGATGTCAGCTCCATTGGTCTGAGCCTCAGCAAGGTAACCCATGACTAATATCATATGCTCTTTTACAGATGTCCCTGGTCTCTACTTGCAGTTCAAGATTAAGGCCTGGTCTCTAAACATGTATTCCATATTATCCAAGATTTGCCTAGTAGTATAATGCTCATGTTGAGCTACTGCACATTATTTATGCTGGTCATAACATAGCAATGGGCCTGATCATTAGCATCTTTCAAGCAATCATACACTTGGATTTGCTCATTAGTAGAATCTTCCGTAGGCTCGGGAGGACACAGAGTTATCAGCACACATTTCAGTTTCTCAAAGGAAACGACAATGTTTAAGTTTCGTTTCCAATCATTATAATTCTCTTTAGTTAATTGGGTTTTGTTAAGTATCGATGATAAAGTGTTTTTAGACATTTTTAATCTATAATAAAGAATCATATACCAAATATAAGCAAACACATCATAATAATTTAGTAAGATAACACAATCGTGTTAAACATACAAATGTGTTTATGTGTCAGGAACTTAAAAATATCACAACCTTACAATGATAATTCTCAACTCAAACTTTAACAAGCTCCTAGGGGAGTCTTGCCAAATTTAATTAGAAACACGGATCCCCTCCTGATTAATATATGCCATCTAAGATCCGTATGATCCAACATATATTAATAATCATTTCTTTGGCTATTAATTTTATTAACAGAGTTCCTAAGGGAAGTTAATAATAAAATTATTATGAGTGTATAACCATCATTTCAATATTTTATCCATGATTTATAATCACCATTGACGGGTGTGCAACCATAAATCGTACTAAAATTCCTTATTTGCTTGAAAATCCAACCCGACACATAATGAAGTCCATTCTTAGGGGTCGGAACCACCATGTGCTACCTATGGATCAACAATGGAGGCTGTAGGTCCTCTCTTCGAAAACCTTCTCCCACTCAATCTTTTGAAATCAAGGTTTTATTTTAAGAACATGCATGAACAATTTTAAATTGAGCAGCACTCCCTATTATATATGACATGTTATCAATATACATGGTAAATCAAATTATAATGTAGATAAGCAAAGAAGCAATATAATAATAAATAATTACAATACTATGGTTCCACCTTAGAGAAAAGAAAACAAAGATTACAAGAGAATAATTGAAATATATTATCGATTCTTCATCCTTGAAGCTTTAAATTTTATCCGTCTTCATGTAACTTCTATCTTTAAGTCTTCAATCCCGCATAGATCAAAAACTCCACATTTTCAGCCATATCCAAATTTAATGCTTCCCAAAATTGTCCCAAAAATTCAAAACTACATCAAAAAACGCACCTTTTCTTGAAAATTCATAGCTCTCTACTGGTATGCCAATATGTGTGATCAGCTTGCCAGTCATGATCCATTGGCCTGCCGATCTTTTAGGTCGACCTACCAATCATGACACTTTAGCTTGCTACTAGAGCCATCAGATTTCTACCTTACTGATGCTTATAGATCTGTGATCATCGGCCTGCCAAACTAGAGGGCTCGACATGCCGACCGTGTAAAAATCACATTTTTGTAGAAAATATAGTTTTATGCAGTTTTTTAATTTTATTTTCAACAATTCAAAAACATAAAATAAAAACAATTTTATTTTCATCCATCTTTTAGATACGTCTTATCTGAATGATTATTTAATTATAAAATTCTTACAAATTTAAAATTACATAATAATTCCTAGACGGAAATGATTGTCTGCCATCTAATTACATGAAAAACCTAGATACACATTCTAACCTCTAAGGAACCATAACCGGCATAAATTAATTAATTAATAAATAATTAAATAATAATTTAATCAACCATAATTAATTGATAAATATTCACCATATAATCCATGACAACATATAAATATATAGAAACTCTAGAGTGTCAACTCTCAAAAAAATCAATATTCAAGCATAGGAGAGATCAAGATCGCATAATTTATACGTATAACATGATCACAAACTTGCAAATTTATGTAAAAGCCATGGCTTTGATACCAATTGTTGGAAAAATAGTATGCAACAGAATTTTAGAAATTTTATATCAAAGTATTTTCTAAAACACAAGTTTGACACCCTATATGTATAAATTAACCAGATCTTACTAACCTTGTTTGCCAAAAGGTTCTACAATCCGTAAGGAGAAGTAACGTTTTAGAAGAGCTTCAACCAACTAGCCTTCTTTGTTATTCTCTATCCACGACCAGTGTATGTGTGGGCACACTCGTACAGCTCTTCCATAGGTGGCTCTCCTTCCAACCGATTCAGAAAAACCTAAAGCTATAGTTCATGATTTGTGAACAACAGCTCTCCGGAGAGTTTTAGAGTCTCATTAATAGAATCTCACTCTAAATTTCTCAACTGATCTAAACAACAATGAGTCTCACTCTCCTTTTTATAGAAGTTGGGCCCAAGGGTCAGTCCTTATTAGATAAGACCTTGAAAATTCAAATCAGAATCAAATCAAGAACAATTTCTGATAAAATCTGCGTGAAAACATGTGACCTATTTATCGTACAGTCGACAGGCCAAACTGGCAGATCAGGCCACTAAACTTGCTCCATCGACAAACCGAACTTAAAGATCGGCATGTCGAAAATGATCTCTATGAATCTTTTATTTTTCACCCCAGATTCTTAGGATAGAGCCTCAGTTTTAATTCAAATAATCCAATAAAGAAGTTATCTGATTAAAACAGTCATATCGAGATAATCTCTAGGAAAATAAATATTCCCTATAATTCAACATGTTTATCTTAAATTAATTTATTGAAAATTAATCTAATCGATAAAATTATTATCTGATCTTGATAATTCAATAAGTTTATCTTGAATTAATTTTTAATTAATTCAACTGATAAACAGACATGAATTATCTGATCCTTTCAAATTTTCAACCAATTTAATAATTTGACACAAGTCACCAATTATTAGAAAAGCACAATATATCGTTACAGGATTTTTATGAGCTAGCAAAGGAAACATGATGGACCTATATAGTTCAAGTTCTTGATAATTATGAAACCTAATGCCCTAATATACATTTCATAATTATAAACTCTAGCATTACTCCACTAAAAGATCAAAGCTGCACTCTCGAACTATATAGAATTACGAAGACCGTATAGCTAAGTCTCCATGACATATTATAATGTATTGTATCCCCATAAGATTATCCATAATCGGCTTAAGGATAAATTCTGTCTTACCTTCCTAATCATTTTTATCTTATGTTCCATTATCTCACCATCGAAAAATTTACCATCCAAAGATGGTATACCATTCGGTTACACCTATGTATCCAAATAGTTAAGTGTTTTAGTTTTTCGATTACAAGATAACGCATATAAGAGGATTCAACTACTCCTAAAGAGGAACTATAGGTTTCACATCTATGAAAAACAAGTCTACGCTATCAAGAGTCATGCCTTCAACGTACCAACATATGTATTACTATTAAAATGTGGATGCCACCCTTTGGTATATCAAAAGACACAAGACAAGACAACAAGCCCATTATTCATCTAAGGATTAAGATACAATACATATGATTGTCTAAAGTAAATCAATTTGCTGAGACAGAATTATTAATCCAAATCAATTCACTCTATGTCTCGATCCAACACATCGTCACCTATGACAATGTGCCAATGTTTCTATTCGCAGGGTCTACCTTCGATGGTCAAAACAAATCATCTCTTGTTAGGTGTATAGACAACATAACAATCTTTGCATGAATAAAGCATCCAACTTTATTCCCCCGATTGAGGATCTTATGATTTAGACAATCACCTTTAGAATCATGTCTTCTGCATAATCTGTCCATCATATGCCTTATTCTAAAGGTTTAAACCGATAATCTTATACTTTTATTTGCTTAACATACATTCAACAAATATGAACGTAAAAAGGACAAGATTTGGTATTTGAATAATAAATAAATACTTTATTGCTAAAAATGTCTCTAAAAACATATTATATTTTTACTCCTTAGGGCATGCATGTCCAACACCAGAGACAATGAAGGACTGGAAAATGGTATGATCAGCTTGTGCACTTCTTTGATCAGATTTCTCGACCATAATGCAGTGTTATAAATATGGAGCCGGTTAGCAATACTCTTATCGAGGGATCAGATATTTAGAGTAAGATTGATATTTCAAGGAAATTAATGGAGATATGGTAATTCATATTTAGAGACAAATAACATTTTGAGTGTAGAGTCAAAAGCAAAATCATAATGGATTTGTGATTATTACTTGTACTATAGATTTGAAATTTCGAGGACAAAATTTCTTTAAGGAGGGTAGAGTTGTGACATCTGTAATTTTTTTAATGTGTATAATTGTGATTAAATTAATTATTAGTGTGCTAATTAAAAATTTGTAAAATTTTATTTCATCTAAAATCTATTTCACATTATTTATTTCTACTTATTTTCAAATTTTCTAAAATTTTTTTATACCTATTTAGTATATTTACTAAAATTCCCTTAGAACTTTTAATTAATTACAAAAAGGCTATTTGGCATTTTTTACTCCAAAAGTCTCTGATGGAGACTTAATTGTATCTGCCTAAAGCCCCTTGTCTCTTCTTTCTTTTATTTTTTTTCTTCTCCTGCATTCTCTTATGACATTCTCTTCCCCTTTCTCATTTGCTTCTATCCTTTCTTCTCCTTGTTTGCCAAAATCAAGGAATAACAAACCCAATTTTCACAAATTGAGAGAAAGATTTGAAACTATCTCCCTTATTCTCCCATAATCATAAAACAACAACCAAAGATTTAGCAAACGAATCACCATTTTCATCAAGCTTGAGGTGAGAATTTATAAACTAAAACTTTGATTTAGATTTTTGTTTTAGCATGAGATTTGTGAGAAATATATATTTGATGTTTATGGATGATTATATATTATTTATACATTGTTTTTATGCTTAGAAAGCTGTTAGAAAACCAAAATTTTGAAGAAAAGCTCAAATTTTAGATTTTGGGTTCTTTGTGAAAAATTTCTAAGTGAAAAACAACATGTTGTTTTTTTTACAAAAACTACGTATCGTTTTTCACAAAAACTATGTGTCAATTTTTATAGAAACTACATGTCGTTTTTCTAAAACTGCATGTCGTTTTGTCAAGTCAAAAATGTGCAAAACCAAAAGTTTGCTCTACTCAAGGCTCAAACCTACAACCCCCTAATACCTTAGGATACCTATGACAACCCGCCTTTTCGAGCAGTCACTTTACTTACTTAAAATATCATCATTTAAGCAGTAATCTTACTTACTTAGTCAGAAAAATACTAAATTAATTTTTTTTTTCTTTAAACATTCTTTTATTTTAAAACGTACTTAGAAACTGTCGGACCTTTGTCGCCATTCAAGTTGAGACCTCGCTCAACATTTCCTTTTAAACTATTTCAAATCGTTTCTTAAAACTTAATAAGAAACATTTACGAAAACAAAGCTTAAAACTTAACTTTACAATTAGATAAAACATTTTGTAAAATATGACTTAACTTTGAAAACATATCTTAAAACTCTCATTTTCTTAAAATTTAGTAAACAATACATTAAACAATGGAAAACCTTTTCTTTAAGTAGTGGAAGCAAAACCATGGTGGTATCCATACCCAAATCTTCACATCTATCATTCGCAGCACCCAGCTCCTCTAACGGGTCCTACTGATCGCCCATAAAACTACCTACAGCATGAAGAAACTTTTAATGAGCTTTCGCTTAGTAAGTTCAAACATATTCTCACAAATCATTTGGAACATGCTTTACAAACTTTTCTCATAAAAGCCTTTCGCTTGAAACATATTTTTTCATAAACGTATTTAATAAACATTTTTCATAAAACATTTCTAAAACGTTTTTCATAAACGTTTTCATAACACGTCTCTAAAATGTTTGCATAAACGTTTTTCATAATGCATTTCTTATACGTTTTTCATAATACGTCGTTTATAAACCTTTTCTTGTAAACATGAAAATGTTTTCATAAACACTTAACATAAACATTCCTCAAAATGTTTTTCATAGCATTTAAATATTTCATAACAAGGAAAACAAGCAAAACTAAAATGCATGTTTTCATTTATGCTCAATTATGTACTTTCTATTATGAATGTCTTATGAACATTCTTATCTTACTTTAACCTTCTATCTTTGTTCCTTAACTATCCTTATTTTACATTCACTTTTCTTATTTTACTTTAGTGTTCGTACCAACTCATTAATTATGAGATCCTATACATGATGCTTCCCTTGCAGAAGATTTGAGACCATTGAACTTTGAGGTCATGTACCTCACATCTAGGAGGTCAAACTTTGAGTTTACTTTCATTAGCTCACAACAAGGAGGCTGGTACGACACTTTCTTTTTATCTTTACATTACCCTCTTATTAACTTTGGTGAGCATGTCAAATGCAACCACATCATATACAAACACACTTGCAATTTTGCATAACAAATACAACTTATAGCATAACAAATACAACATAAATCGCAAACACACTTTGCAAATCATAACTTGTACTCTAACACTTATTGCATAACAAATGCGACTTACTGCATAACAATTGCATCATATAATGCAAACACATTTTGCAAATCATAACTTATATTTTGGAACATATGGCATAACAAATGCAACTTGTTACATAACAAATGTATCATAAAACTTATAACTTAAACTATAAAACATTATGCATTATCACAATGCAATACATACTTTAAATACTTTCTAAATCATAACTTGAACTTTTAAAAACATTATGCATATCAATATGCAAATATACTTTAAACGTAATGATTGCAAACTCATTGCAAATCTTGTTTTAAACTTTAAAACCATTGGCATAATAAATGCAAGTATACTTTAAAATCAACTTGCAAAGAAATTGCAAATACATTTGCAAACATATATATATATATATAATAAGCATTTGAAAATTATTTACTTCACGCTATAGGTGAGGTTTGAAACTTACCTAGACTAAGTTCTAGCGTTCTCTATTCCGTTCTTGTCCCATTCCTATTCCTTCTATTATTCGGCTTCTGTGTCCTGATCAAACGACAACCGACATATCAATTAACTTTCTTTTTATCAATCTACTCGATTGATAATAAAATGTAAACATTAAACAATCGTTTCCTCTTAACTTAACTTAGTACCCTATCGATTTACCCTTCTCTTTACTTAACCTTATAAACCATCGGTTTACCTTTTCTTCACTTAACTTTATAACCCACTGAGGTTACTTTTCCTTTTAACCTTGTAACCCACCAGGTTGCCTTTTTTTCTTTACTTGACTTTGTAACCTACTGGGTTACTTTTATTCTTAAGCATCCCTTAATCAAATTTCCCGTCTCATTGGCAATTTCATTACTTAACGTATTATGAAACATTTTTCATGTAGGAAAGTTATGTTAAATCGGAGTGTCTGACTCCGTTTTAGCCATTTCCTTAATAATAATAATTTTACCCTTAACGGGTTTTTCGTCAATTTTTGTAACTCTATAGAACCTATTCTCACATAAAACAGTGTAACAATCACTGATCATGCATTTTCATTAATTTTTATGAAAGCATCTAAAACAATTTATTTTAAAACGATTCATACTATAGGCGAGATTCCTACTTACTTAGACTCCGAGCTAAACAGGTCAAGTTATATCTCACTGTATCTACAGTATGCGAAGCATCCTCTACAGTGCTCCTTGAGTGACCATGAATGGCTAGGAATGCATCATGGAGATTATACATTCTTGAAAATGTCATTCTAGACTCCGTTACTACAGTTTGAATCGCCTCGATTCATGTATAGTCGGTACCAGATGATTTTTACCAGAGTGAAATTAGCTCAAACGAAGGTCACCATTACGTTCAGAGCATCAAAACGAGTCAGGAGACGATCTCAGATCATCGATTGGAGGTCTAGATCACAAAATCTCAAAAAGGCCGTTAACCGGCCGATGACCGCCGGTTGACCGACGCCATTTGGCTTTGTTGGTGGCTGAGTTCAAGCCTACCCCCTTAAATCGACCACCCTTTTGAGTTGATTAGTGTGGTCAATGTTACCTAATTCGGCCTCTAACCATGCAAATAGGGCTGCCATCGACGGTGGAAAAATGCCATTTCGATCTCGGTCTTCTGGCCTTCGTGCTCCAAAATTGACCGAGGGCTTTTGCTCCCCAGGTCACTCTGAGCATTTCCCCTCCATTGACACCCCTCAACGCCGTCAAAATTGGCAGAATCAACAAGGCCTACGGTGGCCCATGGCGGCGTTGATCATTTCCACTCCTCTGGCAATGGTTTGGAGAAATTGGAGTATGGGTCTTGACCTCCTCGATCCTCTGAAGAAAATTATCCCCTCAATTTGGCTCAACAGTAGTGCAACAAGCGAGATCGTCATTGCTCGCGGTAGTTGGTGGCGGTGCACGTGGAACTCCAGCGTCGGGCCCCCCCCTCTAGCAATGGATTAAGGCGTCTTGCTCGCAGTCTCCCTCTGGTTCTTTTAGCACCGACAGTGTGCTACACCGCCGCTGGAGACGGCGGGGCTGATGGTGGCTCCACAACAGCAACAAGGCTACTCCGTTGAGCCGTTCCAACTAAAATCGAGTTAGGAGAGTGGTACCATCTTACTACTTTCCTCATGTTGAGTCCATAGATACCAAGATCACGTCGATTTGTGGTCGGACGGTGGAGAAATCACATCGAGGAAAATAGGTTTCTTTGCCACTTTGGGTGGCGCGTGTGGCCTCCTCCGGCGGCTTTTTAGGCAGCACAACATACCGTTAGACTCAGCTCGATGAGAGCTTTCCAATGGTATAGGAGGTGTCGAAAACAGAGGCCAAAATCTGGACCAAGTTTTGAAGAGAGAGAGAGAAAATGTAGAGAGAGAAAGAACTGATATTTTTGAGATTTTCTTTTTTTTTCTCTTCTCTTCACTTTTGTAAAAAAGACTTGTGGTGAACACAGTCTAATTATGTACTGCATCACCTTAAATAGTCCAATTCCTATACTGTTTTATTCTAATACTATATAATTTTCTGTATTATTATACAGTATTTTTTCTTAAACTATATTTTTCGTCTCAATATAATCTTTAACTTAATGCATTAAAATTCTCAGGTGTTACAATACCTTCCACCATTTTACTGATCTTATTCCTTAATTAAATTTATTGTAGTTTGATATATTATAAGTTGAATTAACCCTCCCCTAATACAAAATTTTTATTCAAATGTTTTATTCCAAAATATTTTAATCTCATATTATCTTGTTTTAAATTATTTTCAACATTTTAGATTGGAATATGGGTCAATTTTTGTTGTTATTATAAGATTAAATTATGTGTTTAAACTTATATGCATATTTTGAGTGTATTAATCATTATGGCACACTAAAAAAAATAAATGGTAAATTGACAAAATTATAGAATAGGGTTTAAATTAAGTATGGTTACTTTTATACGTCTTAGGATAATGACATACTTGGAGCTTACATGGTGAATTTGGTTTTGTGAACTAGAAGTTACCACTAGATTATTTGCTGAAGAGGTAGGGATTCTATTACTCATCTTTTGTGAGGTTATATGAAATTAAAATTGGTTCTTTGCAATACAAGATCTATATATATGTGTTGAATTGTTATAATATGAATATCACTTATAAAATAATAACATGAACACGTCTTGTATCGTACAGCGAGGAATAAATTGATTTGATATGCGTTGATATAAATTGAGAAGCATGGTTAGGAAATACACTTTAGGGCATAAAGAGGGCAATAGTTACATCTTTTGGCACAAATACATTAAAAGATAAATAAGGGGGAGGTGATGACGCTTATTTGGGTTAAAAGTCTCATAACGCACTATACAGGAAACGACTTGGTAAGGAATCGAGGCTTGATGTCCCCTCACCCAACACTCTTGGAATGATTGATGGAGTGGTCAAGCATGCCCATTTAGGTTTCTTTGAGTTGAGTGAAGAAATACTTCATTGCATTGTAGATACCGATGAACATTGATAAATCTTGATATATGTATATATGTAAATGTATAGAACTTGGTAATGATTAACATAAGATATCTACTAGATATGACCATAATGAATCTTATAAGATGAATAATGTTGTTGACTAACTAACCATGCAAGTATTAATGTGGTTAATAATAAAACTTAAAGGTGAGCAATAGTTTTCCCTACTGAGTATGTTATTGCGTATTCTCTTATATTTTCATCTTTTTAAGACTCATAAAGTGTAAGGTGGCTACAAGAAAAATAGTGAGGATGCTATATAACTATATTCAGTTAGAATTGTTTCGTTTGTAAAGAATGTTCTTCATTATGATGTAAGTATCATATGTTACTATCTGTAACTATATCAAAGGGGCATTTGGTATGCAATAATCTTAAGGATGGGAAGAAGAATTTAGACAATTCCTATGTTACATTTGGTACAAGAATTATGACTTTTAGATTATTGAGAAACTTAATCCCATGAGATTTACTCTACCCTATTTTAGAATAATCTGAATCCTATCCAATAAAGTGATATTCATATTCTCAAGAATCTCAAGACTATGAAAATCTCATATTTTCTTACATGACAATGATGATAAATAAATAATATAATATAATATAAAAACTATTGAATATTTATAATATTATTTGAACTTAATATTATTATTTAATGTTAATATTAAGATAAAATAATAATATATTATAAAAAATTATATTCTTATCATTGTTTATATTGATATTCATATATTATATATTATTTACCATAAAATATATATTATATATAATATTTTAGAATAATTATATTATTATAAATAATAATCATATTATTATTAGAAATTAATATTTTTATACAATATAAATATAAAATTATATAAATATAAAATAATAATTTGATAATAAGGATAATAATAACATTAACAATAATAATACAAAACATATACAATATTTAAATGTGATATATTATTATTAAGTAATATTAGTATATAATATATATATATATATAAATACTAAAATATAAAATAAAACAAAAATAATTTAGTACTATTATTATAAATTTATATTATTATGAAATATAAATATAATAAATACTAAAATATAAAATAAAACAAAAATAATTTAGTACTATTATTATAAATTTATATTATTATGAAATATAAATATAAATGTAAATATTATATTAACATAAAATAATAGTAATCTAATAATAATAACATTTAACAATAACAACATTAATATAATAGTATAATATCAATATGAATAGTATAATATTAATACTCATAGTAATATTGATATTTTATAATAATAAATATAAAATAAAATCAAATATGTTTAATATTGTATTTTTATTTAATGCTAATATTAATACATATATAATAATATATTATTAAGTATTATATTTTTATTATTATTTATATTCATATCAATATATTATATATTATATATTATATACAACATTTTAATATTAATATATTGTTAAATAATAATTCTATGATTATTATAAATTAATTTTTTTATGTAATATAAATATAAATATTATATTAATATAAAATAATAATGATAATAATAACATTAACAAAACCAATAATAATTTAATAGTATAATATCAATATAAATAGTATTATTTTAATATTCATAGTAATATTAATATTAAATTATATAAAATATTATTTATTACTCATATTTATTTGTTATTATCATTTAATATTAGTACTAACATACTATACTGATACATTTAATGTTAATACTACAAATTATTTTTGTCAATTTATATAAGATTGCTATGCACAACTAAATATAGTAATATATTATTCTTAGGAATCTAATAGAAGATTTCTGTATATAACCAAACATAATAATATTGGTTTCTTGGGAGTCATATTGCCTACTATTACTTTCCTAGGAATATGATTCCTATTGATTACTACATACCAAATGCCCAGTAAGATGCATTGAGGGTTGGAATGATGATGATAATAGTTTTATATTATTAAATTAAAGGTGTTATATTATACTATGGTTTGTTTGTTGTTTATATTTTTATTTTGATTTGAGAGTTTCATTTAAGTCTTGGGCAAATTTCTTTTGAAGTTTTATTTTTATTTTTTTATCTTTATTTCATTTATTAAAAACTGCTAGCCTTTACTTAAGGGTGTTACACAGATTTATTCGTTAGGTTCGGTTTGAATTAATGGAAAAAATCTCAAGAGCTAAAACCGCATCATGGGATTGTTGCCACGAAGGACCGGTCAACTGGACCTAGTGTAGGCTGGTCGATTGGACTTGTGATGTCAGTAATCCATGTGCTTCACACGTTTTACTTGGTAAGATGATCTAAACTTGAATTTTGAGACCAAAACTGATAAAGACCAACCCCCAATCTAACTATTATATAAAGGGAACTATTTTCTATTGTTTCTTAGCTCACTTGAGAAGTTTAGAGAAAGTATTCTAGAGAGAGAAACTATGAAACTCCTATAGGGTTATTATTTAACATCCCGAACCTTGGCTTTTGGTTTTCTCAAGTGGTTGGAAAGAGAGGTTACTTGAAGAAAACTGAACGACATGTGACCACTCGTATTTCGATTATGGAAAAAGATTAGCAAGGAAGACCAGTTGATTGAGGCTCTTTTAGTAGATTTCTCTAATTGTAGTTCCAATAGTTTTCTAGTATACTAAAGAGGTACGAAAGATCTTTTATTAATTTATATACATAGCATGTTTAATTAGTTATTTGAAAAAAGGCTTTGATTTAAAATTTTTAAATATTCGCTGCATATACATTTTCCAACAAAAAGACCATTAATGCCCTTATAAGATAGTTTAGGATGCAAGAATGGGCCCGCCCCGCCTAGCTCGACCCGTTCTCATTAGGCCCCTATAGGTCGCAGGCCGTAGGCTGGGTTGGTTGAGCCCATCTATGAGTTAGGATGAGTAAGCCTATCTTAGCCCATCATGGGTTTAGATGGGCGATCCCATCTAAGCATGCAATTTTTAATTTTTTTTATTTTTGAATTTTTAAACAAGTTAGCAAATATAAAAGTTTGAATAGTCAATGGAAATATGAAAAAGGATATTTTATTTACGATTGTCTCATTAAAAACCTTTTTAAGGAAAACTCAATGGGACAAAACCATGGTAAGGAAAAAAAGTATAATCAAGATAATTATACATAAGATGTTTATAAAATTACTAAAAAATAAAAATAAAAAAAGCTTGCTATGATGTGATGTGTGGGGCCTTTTGCTAAAGAAGGCCATATTTAGCTATCGATGGGCTAGCTCATTGTAGGCCTATATCGGCCTTACATGGGCTGGGATGGGCTAGCCCATTATGGGCCTAGAAATGCCGGCTCGGCCTAGCCTGGCCCATGAATTTTTATGGACCGTGTCGGGCCGGCCCATGGGCCGATAAATGTTGACCCAGCCCAACCCATTAATATTTATGAGCTAGGCCATGTCTTGAATAGTAATAGGCCGTGTCAGCCCGGCCTGTCACTATATCAAGATAAGCCTAGGCCATCCTACGAGCCCAAACCCATTGTTGCATCTTTAAGACAATCACATACAAATCATATGATAGAATGCCGTCCAAATTTTAACAAAAATGATTGTAAAGACTAACGATATAACAGATTTATCGATTGCAAAAAGTTTTTACTTTAGGGACTCATTGGCTAAACACATAAAGTTTAAAAAGGTCTAGTGCAAAAAAGCAAATAAAAAACATGCACCTAATTCAAATTAATAATTATTTATTCTGAACTAAAAACAACCTAAATTCAAAAGCAATATCTATTATTTTTCAACCCATGATTTTTCATAGGTTATCCCAGGCCAGCCCATTATGGGCCTAGATGTGCCAGCCTGGCCTAGTACATCAAACCGACCCATGGGCCGATAAGTGTTGGCATAGCTCAGCCTACTAATATTTATAGGTTAGGCCGTGGCTTGAACAGTGATGGGCTGTGTCAACCTGGCTTTATCACTGTATTAGGATGGGCTTAGACCGGCCCATGAGCTCCAGCCCATTATTGCATCTCTAAGACAGTCACATGTAAATCATGCGATAGAATGCCATCGAAATTTTGACAAAAATGATCATAAGGACTAACAGTGTAACACATTTATGAATTTAAGGGGTTGATTGCAAAAATTTTTAGTTTAAGGACTAATTCGCTAGACATAAAGTTTGAAGAGATTTAGTGCAAAAAAGTGAATAAAAAACATGCGCCTAATTCAACCTAATAATTATTTATTTTGAACTAAAAACAACCTAAATTCAAAAACAATATCTATTATTTTCAACACTTTAAACCTATTTTTTAAATAACTAAAATTTAAATTAACACAATTTTAAAAAAGAGCCTCTTCTTGTTCGAGTATTAACTATGAATGTGGTGCTTGGTAAATTCAGTTTTAACTTATTAATTCTAACTCAAGTAATATAAAATTTTTATATATTATAACATAAAATAAAAATATACTATAATATTGAAGTAATACATATTACAATTTTTTATTTTTAATCTTTGATTTTAACTAACTTTTCAAAGAAATTTTAAGAACGGTTGCTCAGGGATAGACATAAATAAGAAAATATTATCAAGGCACGTCAACATTCTAGAAGTCTAGACACTAATGAGCAAAGCTAGAAGGCTACAAAAGCTTACAACCAGAGCATAGGTTCGCATTGCCATACTCTTCTCTACTCTCCTCGCTCCTCACACTCTCTGACAAAAACAAACAAATATTGCAAAGAGAGAAATAGTGCACATTACGCACCCATCTCTCTACCTTCCACGTCTTTCCTTCACAATAACAATCGTCCTTTTCTCTCCTCTTCCCACTCTAAGTACTGTCGTGAAGCCCCTCAAACCACCCTGCTCCCTTCTCTCTTCTCTTCACTTTTCATCGCATGCTACGTGTCCCCTCGAATCTTTTTAGCCCCAATAGCGTTAAACTCCACCACCACCCCAAAAAAAATTATAAAAAATTATAATATGTATCTAGATTATTGATATGAAATTAAAATCTAACATAATATTTAAAATATCTTAAAAATGTCTTTAATGATATAGTAATTGTCTTAATGATATTACATATTGTACTATATAATTACATATAAATAATTTTAATGATATCATTATGAGACATTTGTAAAATTTTTACAAATTAGAGTCATATTTTAATTCAATAAACATAATTGGACCAATTGTCTCATTAACCCAAAAAATTATCCAAACAAAAAACTACCCGACTTTTCATTTTACTCTCCTTGCGTATCTTACGACGCTGCGTTCCTCTAGTCCCGAGAACAGATAACACACTTATCTTAAAACAAAAGAATTCTTATCTTTTGGCAGAACTCGTAGATCTTGGTCATCAATTCTTGAGAGAGTCGCCATGGCGGCTCGATCTCATTCTTTTCTGCTTCTTCTGGCTACGGCGGCGTTGTGCTTGCTCGCCGGAGCGGCTGACAATGCGGTGGCAAAGGAGATTACGCTGTCGTCGAGGCTCATTCACCGCTTCTCCGACGAGGCCAAGCTGCTTAGAGTCTCGAGAAGTGGGAGTAGTAATGGCGGAGAGCTGTTGGCTTCTTCTTCGTTTCTGTGGCCACGGAGAAGGAGTGTCGAGTATTATCAGATGCTGTTTGCCAGCGACGTTCAGAGGCAGAAGATGAGGCTCGGCCCTGAGTTCCAGTTTCTTTTCCCCTCCGAGGGTAGCCAAACGATGTCGTTTGGTAACGATTTTGGCTGGTCTGTCTTTATTTTCTCTCAACAAATTTCAAGCTTATTAATTTTTTTAAAAAATGTCCCACAGTTTTTTCTTTACCCTGTTTGCTCGACGGTAGGATTAAATGATAGCTTTTTTTTTTTTTTTTATCTCCTTGTTGATTTTGAAATGTACTGTCTGAAATGGCTTTGCATGATTGCTATAACTAGCTAACTCTTTATCTTCTTTTTCTTTTTGGAAAATTACTGGTATCCCTGGTTTTAGTTTCACTTTCCCAACTCTGAGAATAGATCAATTTTTGTGTTTACTAAAAAAAATGTGTTTTTTATCATTGTGGGGTGTTCTGAATTCTGAATTTCTGGTGTGGAGTTGCTTGTTTCAAGGTTACATTACACATGGATTGACATAGGAACTCCTAATGTCTCGTTTCTGGCGGCATTGGACGTGGGAAGCTATCTGCTTTGGGTCCCTTGCGACTGCATTCGGTGTGCTCCATTGTCAGCCAGTTACTATAGTAGTTTGGTAGAGTATTCTTTCCTAATTGCAATGCTTTATTCTGCTTATGGTAATGAACAACCCACATTCTCTTTCCATTTTTTTTTTTTTTTTTTGCATTTTTTTCATTGGCTAATTTGGATAAAAACTGTGAATTCTCTTCTTTTGTGGGAGATGGTAAGATAATTCTTCAAGGCAGTAACTGTGACGACCCTCACTACGTGGCCGTCACTTAACTTAAACATGGTCGTAAACTTCAACATACTTTAAAATAAAGTACAGAAATTACGGAATAAAATTTTTTTTTTAATGGATTCTTACTATCGAATCCTTGGCATAAAACCTTAGAGGGAATAATGATTATTTCCCAAACTTAGTAACAATGATTTCTTAAAGAGAATGAATTCTCAACATACAACTTTAAAAGATGTAATAATCATTTCTCAAAAACTTAATTTCGTAACTTAATAAAATACATAAATTTCTTAAACATGATAATAATGTAATAATAATTATTACGTTTTAACTTAATTATAATTTATAAATCATGATCCTTTACAGAACTCATAACATTTATTTCTTGAAGCATAACTATAGTAATTTCCTTGAACTTTTCTTTTTAGACATAAGGATAATTATTTAACAACTGTTACTTTAAAGACAATTATTAATTTAAACAAAACTATTTTCAAAATAATTTTAAATTAAATATTAAAATAAATCCCATTTAAATGTTCTTTAAAACTTTCTTAAAAATCATTATATATCATACTTATAATTTAACAACTTAAACATCATATATTGATATCTTAAAAATAAATCTTTTCAAAACTGATAATAATAATAATTACTTGAAACTTGTTTATTTAAACCGACATAATAATAATAATAACTTTTGAAGCATATTTATTTATACTTCATTGAAGGTAAATTCTTAAAAACATAATCATAAAAATCGTTACTTATTTTGGCATAAAACTTATATAATCATTTTCTTATTATAAATGATCATATAATTTTCTCTCTTGAAAAACTTTGCATATTTATTGCATCAAACCTTCTTAAACTAGCTAAAACATAATTTCTTATATCTTAAACTTTTAAGTTTAAGATACTAATTTCTTAAAGTTTTTCCTTTAAACTTTCATAATAATTTCATAAAAGCATAATCATAAAATTCATTTCCCGACATAACATAAACTTTAATAATCATTTTTAATTCTAAATAAATTTATAATTTTCTTACTTAAATAATTTATGTATTTGTTGCATTAACTAATGCAACATTCTTAAACTTTAAAATCCTTTGAACCAAGGCTGTGTAATTACAATCTTGGTTTTTAAAACATAATTACGTAAATTATTTACTTATTCATATGCACATATTTTGTAAGATGTGAACATACGAAATTTCGTAAAATAAAACATGCATAAATTCGTAAAATAAAAATGTGAAAATATTACATTACGTGAGCAGTATTCATTCCCATCTTCACCATTCGTCTACTGCTCACCACTGTCCATCAAATGCCGCTGACAGGTTTTCTTACCTACAGCATGAACATTCTTAAATGAGCTTTTGCTCAACAAGTAGGAAATTAGTCTCGCAAAACGTAAATAAAAACTATTTTATTAAAAATATGCATGAGCATTTTATGCTTGCTTATCAACTTGAATTATGCTTAATTATTTAAGCTTTATCTTATCTTCTTACTTTGGGCCCGATGATCGTACCAATTGCGGGCGAGTCTTGGAAAGTTAGGGTTCGCGAGGTCCCAACGACACCAAGATTATTCATTTCTTTAACATGGAACCTTCCCGTGGGTCGAAAGGCTGGTACGACACCCATAACTTATCATATAAGTTTCACTTGTATTATTGTGTGTATGCAGTATAACTTATCACTACATGATTCATCATCACAATCTCATAATTCTTGAATCTTGAATCATAATCATACTTGACTTAAAAGTGATCAAACAATATAATTTAAATATTGCATGCATCACATATTATTCATCACATCATCATCATAGCATTTCACATTATGTCATAACATAACATATCACATCATAACATATAACAGTGTAATAAATCACTGATCATGTATTTTGCATAAATTTATGAAAATATTTAAAATTAATTTACTTTTAAAATTATTCATACTGTAGGCAAGATTCCTACTTACCTGGACTCCAAACTGAGCGGGTCCAGTTGAATCTCGTTGTATTTGCAGTCTGCGCAGCATCCTCAGCAGTGCTCCTCGAGCTGCCGTGGATGGCTAGAAATGCTCCATGGAGATTTATTACTGCTGAAAACATCATTCTGGACTTCTTTACTACAGTCTGGGCCGCCTCGATCTGCGTGCAATCGGTACCAGATGATTTTCACCGGAGTAGAATTTGCTCGAACGGAGGTCACCATTGCGTTTAGAGCATCGAAACGAGTCGAGAAGTGGTCTCGAATCATCGATCGGAGGTCAGGAGCTCAAGACCCGAGGCTCGCCAGAGACCGCTCGTCCACGGCGGCGCGCGGGGCGCGTGGAGCGGCTCCGGTTGGCGGCGACAGCTGAAACTTTGGCTGCCCCCATTTTTCCACCTTTTGAGTTGATTGGCAGCCTCAATTTTACAAAATGTGATCTCTAACTATGCCAATCGAAACCATAAAATTCAAGAAAAACCGGCGACACCGACAGCGATTCTCCAGCCATGGATCGGTGGAATTAGCTTAGGCATTTCAAACTTCGTTGCACTCTGAGTATTTCCCCCCATTTGGCACTCTTCAACACCGCCTCTCTCGCTAGAATCGAAGGGGCTCACGGCAGCGACGGCAGCTCTGTGAATCTCCGGCATACCGTAGTGGAAATCGACAATTGAGGGTTCGGTTATGGTGGTCGTCGGCCTCTGAGTCGATTGCCACCGGCGGTGTGCATCACCGTCGTCAGAATAGGCAAACCCGATCCCTCTCACAACGGTGCACGGTAGGCAAGTGGAATTCCGGCCACCACCGATGGTTTCCAACAATTGGTTCGTGCATTTTGCTCCTCTCAATCGTCTGAACCCGATTGTCTCCTCAATTTTGTCCAACATCGCCGGGAACAGCGAAGTCGAACTCACCTGTGGCGACGGTGGCAGGTGTCTTCCGTTCTCCGACCGACAACGGCCATGGCATGAAATTGACGGAGGCATTTTGATCCTTGCCTCCCTCTGAGCATTTTGGTACCAGCGGTGTACCATATTGTGGCCGGAGAAGGCAGTTCCAACGACGGTCCGACGACAAAAATGGGGGAACTCCGTTGAGGTTCTTCCAACCGAAATCGAGCTGGGAGATTAGTGTCTTCTTGTTCCTCTCGTCAATCTGAGTCCGTGGACACCAAGATCGTGTCGATCGGAGCTCGGACGGAGGAGAAATCTTGCCAGAAAATTTTGTGATTTTTAGCTACTTTGACCGGCGCGTGAGGGCTGCTCCGGTGACGTTTTGGGTGGCACGGCACACCGTCGGACTCAGCTCCTCGAGACCTTTCCAACGGTGTGGGAGGTGTCAAAAATGGACGCCAAAATCTTGACTGGATTTTGAGGAGAGAGAGAGAGAAAATGTAGAGAGAAAAAGTAGAGAGAGAGAGTGAGCTGATTTCATTGGCTGTTTTTTTATTTTTTTTTTTTGTATTTATAGAAAACTTGTGGTCCACACAATCTAAACCATGCAGTACCGGGTAGATCAAATTTGATCTGTAACTTTTAAATTTTTATGGACATAACTGTACTTTTGAAAATAATTACACATATTTATAATTCTCTTGTTGTATTATTGCATTACTGCAATATTCATTTTGACATAGAAAATCATTTTCATAATTTTATCATACTATATAGATTTCGTTATTTAAATTTTGAAACAATAAACTTTGATACATTTGTCTTTAAAATCGATGATTAATTATTTTCACAACTGTATACATATATGTATATATGTATATGAATTCTAAGAAAGATATTGTGCATTTAAAACTTTGCTCAATATAACTATTTTATTTATTTATTTATTTTTAACTTTTAAAACTTCAAAATTTATAACATATACTTTTTATTAAAAATTCTCATACTGTAAACTTCAAATTTCATTTTAAAAACAATAGTTGTAATTTGTAAAAGTTTTATAAATTAAATTGACTATCTGAAAGTCAATTTAATTTAAATTTCAAACTTAGCACAATTTTGTGCTTCATAAACTACTTCTTGTAAAGAGCCATTTATGGGTCCACATCTTACCAATCGATCAGCGTTTGTAAACACCATCAATGCTCTTCTTCTTCTTCTTATTACTACGACAATTGTTATTATTATTATTGTCATTACAACAATAATAGTAAACTTTACATAATTAATAATGTGTATAATAATTAACTATACACATTCAAAACATTGAAATTCTTGCATTCTTGAACTTGGTGCTCACCATTTTTAATTTATGGTATAGAGCTCATGATCATTATTGATATGGGTTTCTTTTACTTAACTGCTATCATATAGGAATTTTCACATAATCTTAGTAAGTTGAAAATTTCACTTTTGCCAATAACGTCACCTTTTTGGCTCATGCATGAAATTAATAAATCATAAACTCTTGGTTTAGCACATCAAATAATTATTTTTAATTATTTTAATGTACTATCATAACATTACATTATTACATGTTTCATAAATAAAGCACATAATTTTGTGCATTCACAACATTAATTATTTCTAAGGTCTTACAGCTATTAAGACCTTTAAATATGCGTGTTAATAAATGCTAAACTTGTACTTTCTTAAGTATTTAGCTAAATCATGAGGAAAAAACCCTCAATTAATCATAGTTATTAACGTTT